>CATIWO010048280.1:0-34884 GCA_949673435.1 Macaranga tanarius | reverse complement strand
AAAATAACTGAACCGACCGACTCATATATATATTTATTATAAAAATATTAAATAAAATATATTAATTAGTAAAAATTATATATAAATATTAAAATTATAAATAAAAATATTTTTTTAGTTATATAATTAAAGAATAAGCTTTAAAAAATATAAAATAAAAAATAAAAATTTTATTTAAAAAATAAATTTGTAAACCGAATGAACCGAACCGAGTCGATTCGGTTAATTTCGGTTTTTCTCTGGTTCGGTTCGATTTCGGTCAGAAATATTCCTAGATCGGTTTTGGTGGTTTTTTGACCGACCCGACCGAAACCGACCGATGCACACCCCTATGTATCACCCCCTCAAAAGAAAAAAAAAATACATGTGTATCAAAATCCGACATTCCAAAGTTGCCCGAAATTACAAAACTGCCACTACCACAATTTTTCATAATTTTTCATGAATGCGCATGCTTGTTCATCAACGCGTCCCGCATCAATTAGTCAGCACTGAGCAACAAATATGAGAAATTTTATAATAATACTGTACCATCATGAGTTGAAAGGTCAAACCAATAAAATTAAGCCAATTAAAAAATAATAAAATTAATTAATTAATTAATTCGTTACAACAATTTAGCCCTTAAAAATAGGATATGAAAAGTTCACCCTTATGTTATATATATATGTTAGATTTTAGTTTTTATTACTCCAATTAAATACTGAATTTTTATTAATATGCCATTTCAATTGTACATGATGATGAATTAGAAGGGTAAGACCAATATATAATCTCTCAGCAAATGTCGAATGTCTTTAAGATACTAACATTTGAAAAGAAATGACGGTCCATTAATTGTGGGATTTGTCTACAGGTTCTTGTCAAAGCAACTAGGAGTCCTTAATCCACATTAATTATTTAAACGTTTTTATTCTTCTTAAAATAATACAAACACAAGAAAATCCAACTTATAATTAACCTTTTGAGAGGATATAATACTTTTATTACCAAGTCAACACACCGGATGATATATAATTTATATGTAAAATTTTAAATCAAAAATATTTTATTACTCGTTACAGTATGTTTTTGCATAAAATATGAGTGACTTCTTGCAGAAAAACAAGCAAAATATGAGTGACTTCTTATAAAATGTCTATGATCATGGGAATAGGTCTACAGGAGGTGCATGCGCACACACCCCCTACTCAAATTAACTGACTTTTCACTTTAGGTGATTTTGATATTATTTGTATCAAATTATTATTAGTTTTTTTTTTCAATAATTGTGAAGCTGGTGTGTGTGTGTGTGTATATAAGCATAGGAGACTCATGCACTTGAGTCGAGTGCATACTTACGGCACCAGACATGCGAGGCCATGGGCCATTGTCAAATGCATGACGTGCTGCCTTCACAGCCAAATCAACGTCTTCCTTGTCTCCCTCTGCAACTTTTGCTATCACCTCTCCATTTCTTGGATCTATTGTCTCAAAAGTTTTCCCTGTCCAAAGTATATATATATATATATATATTGTTATTATTATTACTCAACAGTTCAGCAATGCAAAAAGGCAATTTTGAACATCAATATATTACAAGCAACAATGACAACTAAATTTTTTTTTTTAACCATTGATATTCAGAATTCATTGAAATTTGACAATTAAATTTATTTTATTACACCATAATAAAAATTTTTAATTTTTCTTGGTACTGCTTTTCTAATAATTAATTATTAATTATCAACTCCCTAGTTTAATTAAGCGATCCAGGCCCATGCACATGAAAAAAAAATTGACGAAAAGATAACAAAACCTTAATTCTATTTCCATATTACAAGTGGGTGTTTTTTTTAACAAACTATATTATAAGTGGTTGAGACTAGAAATTTCCTTGACATGCTTCAAATTTGAGCTTCTTTAAAAATCAGTTTTCATATTATGAAATAGCAACCCGTTAAAGCAGCTTAATTTGCATCACCAAACACAAATTTTCCATATTTATACTAAAACTAAAAGCAAATAAGATCCTGAAAAGGGGAGGAGAAATCATAAAATTTACAAAGAAGCTGCAAGCAATTAAAAAGAAGAAATATATATAAAAAAGCTCAAGATCAAGAAACCTGAAACAGAATCAACGAATTCTCCATTAATGAAAAGCTTTGTAAATTTGATAGTAGGCATCTTGAAGAAAGGATGATCGGTGCTTCCATTGCCATCGGTTGCCATATTGCCTCTTCAAACTAAAATAAAGTGAAGTGATGTATTTTGAGATAAACTGAGCTTTATTTGTTTTCATATGTATCCTCAACAGCCAATGTCGTTTGCTATATAGCCTTCCTAAGGTCGATCATGAGGTCTGGCCAAAGAATATATATAAATTCAAATTTTATATACATTGTATCTTTCTTTCAAAGTAACATTGATTCATTCGGTTGATAGTCCCTTTCTCCAACTCCAACAATTTAAAAAATATGCCCATCTTCATCATCCCTTCAAATTTTATATATATATTACATTAACGTACATACAAAGAGAGGAAACTTTTGGACAACTATTGTTTAACATAATATTATTTTTTAACTAATTAGGTAGTCTTTTACTTATAAATTAGATAAAAATTATTTATTTTATAAATCAATAATTAGAATACCAATTCTATATTTCAAACTATTTCTGAAAATAAGTGATCATTGGACCACCTTTTCACAGACAAATTTTATATTTTTTCAATCACATATCAATTTTTTAGATATATTATATTAAATTTAATTTTTTTTATTATACTTAAACAATGACCATATATAAATCTACATACAAAGAAAAAAAAATCTTTTTTTTTCCTGCTGTTTGAACTTATGGAAACAAAATGTATGGAAGACCAAAATAAAGAAAAAAAAGAAGTAATTACTATTCTAAGAAAAAAAATGAATGACACCAAAATTGAAAAATTATCAAGTGCATCAACAAACTGTTGAAATCAGTTGATAGGAACTCTTTTCACTTAAACGATGTCTCGACATCAAGTTATAGTATGCGCAGGCACGTTAAATAGTTATTGAGAAATTTTTATCTATTTTATTATCCTACGTAGGTCGAACTAAATTAATTAGAATCTAATGAACTCTAGATATACAAATGGTTCAGTTAAAAAAAAAATATCGACCAAGAATTCTAAAGATATATGCATGTTTTTCGACAACAAAAATGTTTTGAAAACGAAGTGTTCTATTGTTTAGCCTTTTTGCATCATCAACGAGCACATTCCATGGACTTTTTATATTATATTAATTGTGAATTCATCAAATTGAACATGATTCATTGACCTTATATATACATGTTTTCTCTGTAATTGTATGTGAGGTTGGAATATCTTTATCAATTATTTCTACATATTGTTAAATAACAGGGAGGACTTGACTAATTGGCTTTCAAATGTGAACATCTTGTAGTTGCTTAGTCAAAAAATTAAAATGTCTTAATCCTAGTTGTTAATAATTCAGAAGCAATTAATAAGAATTGAATATACATATTAAGTGAAAAGAGCTAACCGAAAAGATTATTTATTTATATCTGGAATTACAAGTATACACGATTTGTCGCTAATCTCAATCCAGAAGAAAAGGGATTATATGGCTGCAAGTATTAATCAAGACCAGCACTATTACAGCCATGGAGAATTGTAAATTGGGGTCACAACAGATTTCACTTGAAGATACTTGTGGAGTGCTTCTAAACCAAAATCTCTTCCGAATCCACTCATCTTATAGCCTCCATAAGGGCAATCATTATCAAAAGCAAAGTAACAATTAATCCAAATTATGCCGGCTCGGATTGACCTTGACACAGTATTAGCCACATCCAAATTCTTAGTTACAATCCCAGCTGCCAACCCATATCTTGTATTGTTTGCAACTTTAATAGCCTCCTCGATGGTCCTGCCATTGAAAAAATTTGTCAATGATAGCACATGCAGCCTTGTAAAATGCAATGAAAATAAAGATTTTCGATTTTGGACCTACTTGAACTTCATTAGTGACATTACAGGACCAAAAATTTCATCCTTAGCTATCAGCATATCCTCCTGCAGGGCAAATTCTCAATGGAAGTAATTGACAAGTAACTTAGATTGCAAAAGAGTTCCGGAATTATTTGTTATGAGATCAAACCTTGACATCAGTAAAAATTGTGGGCTGAAGATAATATCCCTTGTTGCCCGAAGGCTGACCACCTGTTAACAAGGTGGCTCCTTCTTTTTTGCCATGCTCAATGTAAGATAGAATTTTCTCAAATTGTCTCTTATCAACCTGGATCAAATACCATTTAATTATATTTACTGATGAAGGACTTTATAAACAATTAACTCATGGAAATCAAAATCCTGTCAAAACTTTCCCTCTCAATTTGCGAATCTCAAGAAAAAATTTTCCTGTCATCTCAGAAATTTTTTTTGTCGTTTTCATCATTTTCTCAATCAATACTACTACATAATTACCTGTGGTCCAATCTGAGATTTGGGGTCAAAGGGGTCCCCAACTACCCAATTCTTTGCCTTCACAGCCAATTTCTTTACAACTTCATCATATATCCCTTCTTGAACATAAACCCTTGAACCTGCCACACAAATCTCTCCCTGCAAAATACGAATAAAGGGGAAGATTATGCTATTCGTAATGTTACAGTCCTGAGAACAACTCTAGTACCACTAGGATAAATTAACCTTATTGGTACACATTGTCTTTACATGCATGCTTGAAAATTAATCAAGTATCAAGGTAATGAAATTCACTTGCCTTATTATACACGATTCCGAGGAGAGCAAGATCAGCAGCTTTATCAACATCAGCATCATCAAAAATCAAAAGAGGTGATTTGCCTCCTAGTTCAAGTGAAACTTGTTTCAAATTGCTTGTTGCTGCGGCCTGCATTACTTTATGTCCAACTTCTGTAGACCCTGTAAAACTGACCTTATCAATGTCCACATGAGAGGCAACAGCAGCACCAGCTGTGGGTCCGAATCCAGTTACAACGTTGATCACTCCATCAGGAATTCCAGCCTGAACAACACGCTAAAATCAATACACATAGGCAAGAATAGCTATACCTAGAAAAGTTAACAAGTCCATAACTTATCCTACCAGCTTAGATAGATGGGCATAAAAGAGAGCTGAAAGAGGAGTTTGCTCCGCTGGCTTGATAACCATGGTGCACCCAGCAGCTAAGGTAGGTGCAACCTTCATGAACAAAATGCCACTGGGGAAATTCCAGGGGATGATGTGGCCAACAACACCAACAGGTTCAAGCAAGGTGTAGCCCTGGAATTCCCTGGACATTTTCAATACTTGTCCATGGATTTTATCTGCTGCACCTGCATAGTAACGAAGAAGGCTTGCTGAGTGAGGAATGTCCACAGCTTTTCCTCCACTGAATAACTTCCCGGCGTCAATAGTATCCAGTGCTGCTAATTCCTCTATGTTCTCTTCAATCAAGTCCGCAAATTTTGTCATAATCCTTGCTCTTGCCTGATCCACATTACAAGACAATAGAATGAGAACTTTTAAAATTTATGCACACCGTATGCACAATATGTTTTTATTTGTCGAGAGTAAAATGTTGAGAGTGTAAGTCAGGCGTACATTTGATGGTGGTAATATTCTAAAAGCAGGTAAAATTTTTATCTTCTAAGTAAAAATAGTTTAGCCATAGTTTTAATTTTTTCTAATTTAATTGTTAATGTTCCTTTATTTTTCCTTGCCAACTCAGTTACTCTCAAAGGTCAAATTAAGTTGTTGAATGATATCATTATCATGTATATCATTATCATGGAAGCACTGAAGGAGCTGATATTGTGGGAACAGTACTTAGAAGTGATAAGGGCTGTTTTCTTACTTTTTTATTTTTGTTTTCTTAGTTTTTTCCAATCAAATTAATAAAGCCGTCTTTCACCCATGGTCATGAATATCTTGATTATATGTGGTCTCAATTAGAAATTTCTAAGTTGATTGAGATTTGTTTAGTATCTCCTTATGCTATGTTTAGCAAGGAATTTTGACTTTATTTGGGGTTAGCTTTAAGCTCCTTCTCTGATGTAAAGCTTCTGATATAAATGAAACATTCATCATGATCAAATATATATATATATATATATAGATGTCATGTTTGGTATATATATATATATATATATGATGATGTTATGCGTCGTGAATCGCAACGAAATGATCGAAATGCCCCCATAATACAAGAAGGTGATTGCTTTTGGGGACATTTTGATCATTTCGTCGCGATGTACTGTAACTTTGTGAATTGCGACACCAAACATTTTTCATATATATATACACTAGTGATAAATGACAGAAAATATCTTCCTCTAATTCAAATATTCCCATGTATTATCGTCCAGCGACATTATAATTTAAAAAAAAAAAAATTATCTTGTATGACCATAGAGGTGGCTACTCACCAGCCTCTATATATGTATATATATACACACAAATCATGTCACTTCTCTTTTGTAAATTGACTTGCAAGTTATTATCATATCAATATGCATGTGTATCACTATTCAGCAAATATGGAATATCTTTAATGGTTCAAAAAAAAAATATGGAATATCTTTAAGCTGTTAACATTTGAACTGAAATGAAGGTGCATTAATAGTGGGATTTGTCTACTTTGGACTCTGGTTCTACAGGTTCCCGTCAAAGCAACTATAGTCCTTAATCCACATTAATTAAATTAACTTTTTTATTTTCTTAAAATAATACAAACACAAAAAAATCAAACTTATAATCTTTTGAGCGAATAATAATACTTTTATCACCAAGTCAACAAAATCCCCATGATATATATTTTATATATAAAACTTTGAATGAAAAATATTTTATTACTCATTACAGTATGTTTTTGTGTAAAATATGAGTTATTTCTTATAAAATGTCTATGATCATGGGAGCAGGTCTACAGGAGGTGCATGCATACAGACATCCTACTCAAATTAACTGACTTTTCACTTTAGTTGAGTTTGATATTATTTGTATCAAAATATTATTATTATTATTTTCAATATTTGTGAAGCTGATGCTATATATATATATATATATATATATATAAACATAAACATAGGAGACACATGCACACAGATGCACTTTTCACTTACGGCACCAGACATGCGAGGCCATGGACCATTGTCGAATGCATGGCGTGCTGCCTTCACAGCCAAATCTATATCTTCCTTGTCTCCCTCTGCAACTTTTGCTATCACCTCTCCATTTCTTGGATCTATTGTCTCAAAAGTTTTCCCTGTCCAAATTTTTTTTTTGTTATTATTATTATTATTATTCAAAACAGTTCATCAATGCAAAAAGGCAAGTTTGAACATCAATTACAAGCAACAATGACAACTAAGATTACTACACGACAATGAAAATTTTTAATTTTTCTGGGGTCCACCACCAATAATGTTGCTGTTTCTCTAATAATTAATTAAGTGTAAGGTTTTTCACTGGCAGTGTAGACTAGAGGGTCTCAAATTAGAGTATCGGCTTTCCCTTTTTCTCATAAAAAAATTACAAGTGGGTGTTTTCTTTTTTATTTTTTTTCAAAGTTTGGAACAAACTATACTATAAGTGGTCGAGACTTCCAATTTTCATGATGGGAATGTAAGTCGTCGGTCCATGTAAACTTATAGTTCTACCCCTATAAATATGGATTAAAAAAAAGTTAGGAGGTGAAACTGTAATTTTACCCGGACCGCACACGTCGTGGGCACCATCCTTTCATGATATGCTTCAAATTTGAGCTTCTTTAAAAATCAGTTTCCATACCATGAAATGGCTACCCGTTAAAGCAGCTTAATTTGCATCACCAAACACAAATTTTTCAGATTTAAACTAAAACTAAAAGCAGTGAAGATCCTGAATAAGGGAAGAAGAAATCATAAATGTTACAAATTAAGAAGGTGTAAGCAAAAAGAAGAACACATAAATATATAAGCTTGAGATCAAGAAATTAAACCTGAAACAGAATCAACAAATTCCCCATTAATGAAAAGCTTTGTAAATTTGATACTAGGCATCTTGAAGAAAGGATGATCCGTGCTTCCATTGCCATTATCGGTTGCCATCTCTTTTAAAACTAAAATTAAGTGAAGTGATGTATTTGGTTATGTGTATATATGTATATATTATGAGCTCTATTTGTTTTCATATATATCCTCAGCAGCCAGTGTCCTTTGCTATATATAGCCGCTGATGAAGTCCGGCCAGAAAATATATATAAATTCAAAATGATATACATTTGTCTTTCTTTACAAGTAACATTGATTCATTCGGTGACGGTCCCTATCTCCAACTCCAACAATCCAAAAGATATACCCATCTTCATTATCCCTTCAAATTTTCTATATTAAATTAGCGTGCAAAGAGAGAAAACTTTGGGACAACAATTGTTTAATACAATATTATTTTTTAATTAATTAGATAGTTTTCCACTTTTAAATTATGTGAAGATTAATTTTATAAATTAATGATGGTGCGTACTGTGTAGGATTCGAGTTCTACATTCTAAAATATTTTTGAAGATAAATGATTATTAGATCACAACTTTTTATAATTTTTTTCAATCACATAATATATCATGAAATATTACATGAAATTTATTTTTTTTATGGAAAAATTTATTTTTTTTATTTCACTTAAACAATGATATTTGCAAAGATTAAAAAAACATACCTTTGTTTCTTATTGTTTTAACTTATGAAAACAAAATGTGCTGAAGTGGAAAATACCAGTGTATGCGTGTGTTTGTATATTTTATTAATTAAAAAAAAAGTGTATTACTATCAAAGAAGAAAAAATGAATGAAAATAAAATAGAAAAATTATCAAGCGAGAAAATTCTAAAGACATATGCATGTGTTTCAACAGCAAAAATGTTTTGAAAATGATATATATTGTTTGCATCATCCATGAGCACATCCATGCATGGACTTCTTTTCATAATTGTGAATTCATCAAATTGAACATGGTTCATTGACATTATATATATATATATATATATATATATATATATATATATTTGTGCCGTGTTTTGTGCGTAAATGTAAGTGAGGTTGGAATATCTTTATCAAATATATATTATTTCTACAAATTGTTAAATAATAGGGAGGACTTGACTAATTGGCTTTCAAATGTGTCCATCTTTATTTGGTTAGTCAAAAATAAAATGTCTTCATCCTAGTTATTCAAAAAAAAAATCTATAATCATACCAAAGTTGAATTTTTTTTTAAAAAAATCCCTTAATTAATTATATGATCAAAAGCTAGATATATATTGTGCTAACAGGAAAATTTTTAAAAATCCTAGCTACCACTTTTCTCTCTTTTTTTCTTAATTTTTCTTTAAAAAATTTTATTTTGGCCACCGCCAATCATCTTTTCAATCGACAGTGACCCTTCCTATTTTTATTTTATTTGCTTTATTTTTTTTCATTGAATAAATACAAATTTGAGATCTGTTATTTTTTGATTGAAATTATTGAATCTTCCTTCATAGAGTTTTTTGTCCTTAATGAGATTTTTATGGTTTCTCTTTGTGGAATTCGGATATCTCCTTGTTGTGATTTTTCTAATGGTATTTCTGCAATCGGACTCATTCAAAGACTAGATAGTCGATTTATGCCTAAAAAAACCATTGAGTGGAGCGTACAGATCGCCAAGTTGCAAATCAGAAGAGCTCTGTCAACGCAATTGAAGAATAGCATCAAGAAATTTTACAACTTCAGTGAAATTATATTTTAGTATTTTCTTGATTGTACTGATATTATTGTTATTGTTTTTATCAAGATATACTATTTATTTTCAATGACAATGAATGAATGGTTGATTTTTTTCTCCCAAAAAGCTTATATATTGATTCCAACACTAGGAAAATAAGTACAAACCACGAGTCCATGACTCCTTTTTCTTCAGTCCAAGTTCATGTATTGCGGTTGGGCAGGCTGAACTAACAAATGTTTGTAAAACCTGTACACAACGGCATTGTAGATATTGCATGTATTGCGTGGGGAGAGGGAATAAAATGAAGAATATATAAATTTAATGTTTTAAAACCCTTGCAAAATTAGTGGCATTTTTTTTTTTTTTTTTTGGATACTTGAGCTTAATTAAAAGACAATGACTACAATAAAAAAATATTCCATTGCAAAATTAATGGACTCCCCAAACACTAACAGGGGTTGGATATTTGAGCTTAAAAGACAATGACTACAATCAAAAAATCTTTTAGGTTGAAGATTTGTTGTCCATATCCAAAGGGAATTTATTTTAATGACTTAAATATTATGAACTATACATTTTATGATATTCTTAAAAAATAACAATAAATCACTCTCTTACCGGCAAAAAAATTTATATTTTAAAGGTCCAATAATGAATTCTACTAATAGTTGAAAAAAAACTATATATAACTAATGCTCTCTATAGGAGTAGCTAATAATGTAACACATACGAGAAATAAAATAAAAAAAAAAAAAAAAAAACCCTCGTGAAATAATACTATTGATTAGATGAAAGAAAAAATAAAATGATAAACTGAATTTAGATGACGTACATTGAGGAGTGACTATGGTATAACATATGTGCCAGTTATTTAACACAACTCCTTGTAAAATACCCAATTTTTTTATTTTTAACCAAAGACATAAAAACTTACATTTATATGTTCACAACCAGGGAGAATTGTAAATAGGAGTGACAACAGACTTGACTTGTAGATACTTATGCAGGGCATCCAAGCCCAGGTCTCTTCCAAAACCACTCATTTTGTATCCTCCAAAAGGACAATCATTATCAAATCCAAAGTAACAATTGATCCAAATGATCCCAGCACGTATTGATCTTGACACTGTGTTGGCCACATCCAAGTTCTTCGTTACTATTCCAGCTGCCAGCCCATATTTAGTGTTGTTTGCACTCCTTATTGCCTCATCTATTGTCCTGTATTTATATACAAAACACCAATATTTAGTTGCTCTATTTAACTCTTAAGAACTAAATAATTAATCAATTATGAAATTGAGCAAAAAAAAAAGATCGAATACTGATTCATACTTGAACTTCATTAGAGACATTACAGGTCCAAAAATTTCTTCTTTTGCAACGATCATGTCCTCCTGTGCAAATTTTCAGAAACAATTAATTAATAAATACATTGGACAATTATAAGTGCTGTGATATAAAAATTACACTCTTATTTTCTGGAAAAAAAAAAAAACTCTTTTTACAATTTACCGTAACCTGCGACACTCTATGAAGGTCGTGACACAAAACTTTATCGAAATATATTATACTAAAAAACCAAAAAACTAGGTACCAAATTTGTTAAATTTTAAAAAAGGTTATTAAAATATTTTATTATTATCTATATTTTGTACCTTCACATCAGTGAAAATGGTAGGCTGGAGATAGTATCCTTTGTTGCCTAAAGGCTTACCCCCTGTTAACAAGGTGGCTCCTTCTTTCTTGCCAAGTTCAATGTAATGTAAAATTTTATCAAACTGCTGCTTATCAACCTGCACATTTATATATATGATGAAAAAAAATTCACAAGAAAATAATTGATGGCCAATTAATATCGATCAACTATAGTATATATATATTACCTGTGGACCTACGCGAGAATTATAATCAAAGGGATCACCAACAACCCACTCTTTTGCCTTCTCTGCCAACTTCTTTACAAGCTCATCATAAATCCCTTCCTGCACAAAAACCCTTGAACCAGCTACACACACTTCTCCCTGAAAAATGTGCAGAAAATGATTGGTTAAAGCCTCTGTAGACCGTGTATACGTACATTGTTTAATCACCTGAAATGTGTGTATATATATGTAAAGGAAATGAACTAATTTGCCTTGTTATAAAGGACTCCAAGGAGAGCAAGATCAGCAGCTACATCAATATCAGCATCATCAAAAATGAGGAGAGGTGATTTGCCTCCTAATTCAAGTGAAACCTGTTTCAAGTTGCTCGTTGCTGCGGCTTGCATTATTTTCCTTCCAACTTCAGTAGACCCAGTAAAGCTTACCTGAAAGCACCATCGATATACATATACAATAATTTAATATTACAGGGTATAGTAGCATGGATTAAGTGAAAACTAGACCTCACCATATCAATGTCCATATGAGAAGCCATAGCAGCACCAGCAGTCGGTCCAAATCCAGTTATAACATTAATCACTCCATCAGGAATGCCAGCCTAATTAACCCAATACATATATACACACAAAATTAATTAAAGCAACATATATAAAAGGAAACAGGACATTGCAAATTTGTCTAGAATTATTGAGATATTAGAGCTGTACATTTGGTCCAAGTCCAAGAATTTTCTGGTCTAGCTATGGCTATTTACACCAATATTAATTCATCCAAGATTACCTGCTTAGCTAGATGAGCACAATAGAGAGCCGTGAGGGGAGTCTGCTCAGCAGGCTTGACAACCATGGTGCAGCCAGCAGCTAAGGCTGGAGCAACCTTCATGAAGAACATATTGCTAGGAAAGTTCCAGGGAATGATATGTCCTACCACACCAACGGGTTCGAGCAGTGTATACCCATGAAGCTCTCTAGACATTTTTAACACTTGTCCATGAATCTTATCTGCTGCACCTCCATAGTATCTTAAAAGGTTCACTGACTGAGGAACGTCAATAGCTTTTCCAATAGCTAACAACTTTCCAGCATCAAGAGTGTCTAGTGCGGCTAATTCTTCTATGTGTTCTTCTAATATATCTGCAAATTTCGCCATAATCCTTCCCCTTGCCTGCTCATATATATTCGCATGGTTCAAGAAAGAGCTTTAGTATATCAGTTGCATTAAAATTAAATACCTTGTCATTATATTAGTGTTCTAAAAATTAAATTCCATCATCCATCAATATGTATGTATGCATTTTTTTTTCCTGAAACACCGATTCAATTCAGACATAATTATAAGGATGACAAAAGTCTACCAACAAATAATTTAATGATTAGCATCAACCATATTATGATAATTCTATATGATTATGCCACTAACCATTGGCTGATATTAGATCAAATATATAGGTCAATTTGTTGAGTTATAATTTAAAATTCTAGAACGCAAAAAAAAAAAAAAATTATAAAAAGAAATTGCCAATAAATATGGATCTATATTTTAGCTATTAGATGAGGTGTGAATATGTCGCCCACATTTATTTTTGTTTTTAAAATTTTTTTCTGTTTATGTTTTATCAGCAAAATATATTTTTTTTATAAGATAACTATTAAATATTTAATTGATAATTGATAGAGGAGACCTCTTAAATACAACACACAACCATATCAATAAATAAATTTAATTGATTCTGACAAATAAATAATTGAATTCTCCATTCCTATTATTATTATTGATCTATTTTTATATTATGTTGAGTCTTTCCAGTCAGTAATTGACTGAATAAATATTTTTACACAATAAATTTTATAAGTTCAAAAAAAATAAAATATTTAGTTGCGATTATGGCAATGTAATACATGCACTCTGTAAATTGAGACTGGTCCATTTGAATCCCACATCATTAAGTTATGGATGGATATTTGTATTTATAAGTATATACATTGCGTTTGTCTAATTAATCAGTAATTTTCTGGATAATAAATATTACAAGTTTCAAAAAAAATCAAATGCGTGACATGTGACAATCTTATTTTTATATTATTATTAGAATGTGATTATGGTCCCACTTTAATTTTTAAATATGCTTCCATCTGACCTTGCTATCCAATAAAAATAAGCTATTTGTCTTTATCTTCTTTAATTTACATAATAATTATAATAATTTTTTAATAGTTTATCAGTTTCCTTCATGAAAACATGAAGTAATAAGTTTATCTACCTCTTAATTATTTCACCCGTAAAATATAACAATAAAAAATTAGTTTAAGTACAACTAATTTCATATAAAATATGAATTAATATGGTTTATAAGAGAAAGTAGAGCTCGTAATTTGAAAATAAATTAATTATGTACTGAAATTCAATAATCATTTTTATATTATTCTATTTAATAGATATATTTTATTTAGAACAATTAATCATCAAGTAGCATGCAAACATCAAGTAGCATGCAAAATTAACCGAACTCCAATAATTCAATGTCACACCCTTTGGACTTGTTTAATTAACAATAGTTTTCATGGATAAAACCGTAAAACTGTTTGCCAGGAAAGTTGGAGATCTTAGCAAGAAGATAATATAAAAACTTTATATGCTTTATGTGTGTCTGTGTATATATATATATATATGTGCATATGTATCCCAATATATGCATAGAAAATTAAAACAACGAATATGCGTATATATGTATATATAAGATGTGTTGAAATATATGCTATCTGTATTGAGGTTAATTAACATGTTTATCTGTGTTTAAAGTTACAAGTTCGAATTTAATTAAACTGATATTAAAAAAATATGTATACTTACAGAACCAGACATGCGGGGCCAAGGGCCATAATCAAATGCGTGGCGGGCAGCCTTCACAGCTAAATCAACGTCTTCTTTATCTCCTTCTGCAACTCTTGTGATCACCTCTCCATTTCTTGGATCTCTCGTCTCAAATGTTTTCCCTACATACATACATATGTTACACATACATGCGTGTGTATATATATATATATATATGAAATTTATTTGTCAGAAAATTCACAATAAACTTTATTTTTTTGAGGGAAAATCAGATTCATCCAAGAATGTACATACAAGAAAAATGAGTAAAAAAATATTGTCTGAATCGAAAATTAAACAAAACAAAACAAAACAAGAAAAGTAAAATATTTGTTGGTTCGGTTTTACCAGATGACAGTATGTGTGCTGCTGAAGTAGTTCATGTTTAATTAAGTTGATACATAAATACCCATATATATATATATATATATATAAAACATCGTGGTTCAAATATAACGAAATGTATATAATATAAAATAAATATCAAATTTCTTGATATATATATACATATATATATATAAGAGAAAAATATATATATATGCATATGTTAGATGTACGTGATATGTACATATATATATATATACACACCAAATCTCTGCGATTTTTCTTTTTCTTTGACCATGAGAGCTTGGTGTAGAAACGATTAAAATATCCAGTCAGAACAAACTATAAAGTTTCTTGGGAAAAAGGGGATTATATATATGTTAAAGAAAGAAATATATATCATTGCAAACCATCGTGTATATATATATATATATAGACACACACAATCTTACTTTTAGTACAGTAGTACTGTATATATAACAAACTTTCTGATATAAAAGAGTAAAAAGAACTGAAACAAAATATGAAAAGATAGGCTTTGGACAAGATCAAATGAAGAAAAGGAAGATCTGGGTACTTACATTTGTATATATGTATTAACAAAACCAAGAAACTAAAGATGTGCAAGTACGTAAAAATACAGAAAGAAAATTAAAGGGAGATCACCTGAAATGGAATCAACAAATTCTCCATTGATGAACAGTTTTGTGAACTTGATTGTTGGTATCTTGAATAAACAGTGGTCAGCGCTTCCATTGGCCATTTCTTGCTTGCAGATTTGAGCTATGAATATGACCAGTTGTAGATATGTGTAATGATTTTTCAGTCTCCAATGTGCATTTAAGAAACTGTTCCTCCTCTACTACCCTATTAATAAAGACAAGGCATATATAGTACCGGGTCAAAAGTGGCTATATACATCCAGCTTGCTTCCGGGTCTAATTTTATAAAGATTTTCTTTCCATATTTAATAGTTGAAATTTTATTTTTTGTGTTCTTTTTGGGTTAAACAATCTCTTAGTAGATTTAACTGCAATTATTGATGACTGGTATCCTTCTACAGTGGTTGTCTATTTTTGTATTATTAGAAATGTATTTTTTTTACCACTGGTATCGAAAATCTATTAGATATTGACTAATCCAATTCGACAGTAAAATCATAAAGACAGTAAAGTATTTTTTAAAATAGTATTCTTTTTTTGTTTAAAAAAATATAAAGATTTTAATTATTCAATTAGTTTCATGAGCTATATACATTCAAAAGTCAATCCTTGTAATAATTATAAAATAATTATTAATTAAATTAACTTTTTTTAGTTAATTTAGTTTGAGTGACTCAATATGATGAAATTGAGAAGCATATATATAAGGGCGCCGCAGAGACACCTATCGCGCGAGTTTTGGGGAAAAGACAAAATGTCTTTTCTTCAAAATTATCAGTTTGCCCTTTATTTAATTAATTAAAAAATTATATATTAATTAAAAATATATATATATTAATTATTTAATTAAATAAATTGATAAAATCTAAAACCTAAAAAGAACTGGGTGAATCCGTCGTGTCATAATTTATAAACTAATATAATATAATTTATTTATTTATTTATTTCTGTATAATATAGAAATTATTTAATAATAAAAAATATATATTTTAATTATTTAATTAAATAAATTGATAAAATCTAAAATCTAAAAAAGAACTGGGTGAACCCATCATATTATAATTTACAAATTCATAAATTATAATTTTATTTTTTAATTAATTAATTATTTATTTATTTATTTATTTATAATAAAAAAAAAGGAGGGCAAACCCTTCCCTCGCGACAATGCTTGGTGTCGCTAGTATATATAATACCATTTTTGTTTAATTTTACATTCAAATTACACATTTGACATTCAAATTGTATGAATTTTGTTGTTGGATTTGAGAGATCTCTCAAGCATAAGGAAGGGTTGACTTCACAAAATCATATAAAAACATCATTCATTACATTAGATAGGCCGGCGGCCGAACATTTTTAATAAAATACAATAACTAGATGCAACACTACATTAATCAGTAAACCAATTGGAAATTCATATTCCAAACTTTGGTTACTATAGAATTAGTCAATGCCTTTGATATCGTGAAATGCCTTTGATATCGTGAAAAACAATAGGTAGATTGATTGATTGATTGATTGATTAATTAATTAATTATCATTTTAAAGTAAAAAAAATTAATAAATATTTTCTTTACATAAAAATTGTAGGTTCATTTTTCTTCTTTTGTCGCTTTCTATTTTAAAACAATAGTTTATTTAATATTTACCACTAACTTCTTATGTAATATACATTCCTTCTAAGTTCTATGGTATTAATTGAATACATTGCCGGTCCGCCTTGGGAGGGATGGTAAGTAAACATCCCTCCACGGGACATGGCATTTGTAATAGGGGAGGAGTTCGATCCTCCCCAACCCCTTCCCCATTCCCCCTGATCAAAAAAAAAATTGAATACATTAAAAATTTATTTTTTAATTATATCATGGAAAAGTCAAACTAGGCCTCTACTTTTAAAACTGAACGGGTAATTAATTAAAATATATCATATTTAATTAGCAACCAGCAGGCGGCAGCCACTTCAAACAAAACATTTTATAAGAAAATCACATATTAAAACAAGATGAATATTAGTATAATAATATTATACACAAAAAGACTATTTTCCGCTGTACCAAAAAAAATATTATACACAAAAAGGAAGTGATAGCAGGCGCAGCCATTACGAAGTGGTAGCACCTGCCTCTCACATAATGTGAAATCTTTGTGGTGACATCTAATACTCTAATATAATAATTGCTAAACTCAGAATCTTCTTTACATGTTATTTATTAAAATGTACAATATATGCAACATGCCAGCTCCCTGATTTTTTTTTTCTTTTATCGAGATTTTTTCTGGTCCATTGAAATCTACCACTTGGTTGTAACATACATTTTCTAGGAATGTAAGTTACAAAAATTCTAATTAAACTCTAATAATTGGACTTGGATCAAGTGATCATTAATAGCCACTCATGGCCCAAAGTAAAGACAGTTTATTATGCATCATCAAGGGATACACCAGGTGAAAAAAAAAAAGACTGGGAAAAGCAAGCACAAAGGGATTCAGACCTCAATATTACAAAAAGAATCCTTAATCATTTGATGCTATTGCGTATATGATGAAGATTGGTACGTAGGTGGAGCACCAGTGCCGTAATCATATGCACCATAACTAGCCTGCCCTCCATAAGAGCCACTTGTGCGAAGACCAGCAGCACCTGCACCATCCACCGGAAGTGAATAGTGCTGTTGAGGAATTGCTACAGGGCTCTGAGAGTGAGAAGTTCCATAAGTTGATGCATAAGAGGTGGTTGTGTGGCCCTCGTAGACACCCTGGCCAGGGTAACTACTGTATGGCCCAGAATATCTTGCAACTGGACTCTGCTGTGGCAAGGGAGCATGGCTCCTGCGGCCGAAAGGTGAATATGCATTTGAAAATTTTGCTGCTTTTCCAGGACGAAATGCAGGTGGCCTGGTGTCTCGGCCACCACTTGCACCAGGGCCTCTCTTATTTTGAGACTTGGCAGCGGCAGCTGCTGAATTCTTCTTCCTCTCTGCCTTGGTTTTCTCCAGCCGAGTAACACGCTTCCTTAAGCTATCAAGGGAGAACTCAGATTCAAGTTTGTGATCTTCAACACACTTGATGACAGCTTTAATGGAATTCAACTCCACTGTATTTGGTTCGTCCTGAAAAATAAATTTAGGACCTATGAATTCGTGCAGACTACAAATGATTTAGATTAGTGAAATTACACTGCATAAATGGTGACTAAACACACCGTTGCAGCTGCACTAAAATTTCCATTCTTCAAATTGGTGTTTGTATTCTTCTTGCAATTCTTCATGTAAGACTCAAGAAGAGAAACAAAAGGAAATCTTTCAGACAAACCAGACTCAGCGGCAAAATACACAGCCTCTAACTCCTTCCCATTTTTCACCAATTCATCAATCATCTCTGCAAAAATAAGTGAAACAATTAAGCCCATACTTATTGTTTCAAGTAAAAAAAATGATGTAATTGCTTTAGAGGTCTGAAATAGCACAACAAGTGTTTACTCTCATTGCACGCTACACCTACCAAATAGCATTCTTTTTTTTTCTCTCTTTAATTAAACAATTATATATTCTACACAAGAAATTGGAATTCAACGCATTGTGATCACACTGGGAAGTTATGGCTCCATGCCCTGCTAGGGACCAAAAGTGATGAATGTAGAAAAACAAATTTAGTGGTTTACACCTATCAAACATTAAGAGAAAAAGAAATATATCCATTCCTATTGTCAAACCATGGAAAATGCATAATAAATACATTTTATACCTGTAGTCAACAACTATGGCAGTTTTCTATATTCCCTTAGGGACTACATCATGAATTCATAGGGGTTGGACCTCATTCTGATTATTGAATTTAGGCTGCATGTCGAACCAAAAATCCCCACCACACCCAGCAACCCAAATGCATACACCAAAAGGAGAAAAAACTGAAATGACTCTTAAGTGGGTTCAGAATTATGCTGGACAAAAGCCATAAACAGATGCATCATGAAATTTATATTTGTTTTCTGATTACTCACAACTGCTGAACTAAAGCACAACTCTGTTTGGATTTTAGACAGACAAGGGCAAACTTAGTACAATTTAACACCTTTTAAAAGGCAGGAAAAAAAAAAAAAAAAAAAAGGAGAGAAAAGGATTCCTGTACACAAAAATGTAACAGAAAATGCTTTAATAACACACTTATAGTCTGTCAGAGCATCTTAGGGATGTCCAGGCTTCTCGTTAATGAACTTCCACAACTACATCCTCACGTTCCAGGCTGTATCCATGCAACATGGATAGGTCATCACACAAAAAATAAAACGGACCTTTAGTTTGCCAACATATATCCAGCAGGCAAAGTGAAAAGGATTAGGCCTTAAATTTTTCCTCCTTATTGGAGATTCACATTAGATTTCCTCGTATGTATGTAATATATGGAAGAAATTGCACAGCTAAAACTTCAAAGTGAAAACAAAAATCATCCAATGAGTTCATCAAAAATTAAAAAACTTGGCACCGACAAGAATTAAAACCACATCACTTCAATCATCATTCTAAGAATTCTGACAAGTGAAAACTGATTGCCGCTATTACATTCTACATAGCATTTAAAGGAAACGGAATAGAGCTACCATAGACAATTCAAATAATCACAGATAATTTTTGTAGTAGCGTTCACTTCTTTCATAAATGTTGCATCTTTTCGACTCAATTTTACCATTTCATTGATGCCAACCACTCTTGCAAATGCTCCATGTAGATAAATAACAATATGCAACAACAACATATAATGAAACATCCAATTAAGCACTTGTGCTATGGAATTCTAACGAAACAGGCATCTCGCAAATGAAGTACACAAAAGACCAACTACAACCAACATACCTTCCATTTTCTGTCCAAAACCAACAGCCACAGCAAGCTTCGCCATATCCCTCCGAGTTGCATTATCCATCACAAGTTTCCTCAAATACTCCTCATCAAACCTTGATTTCAATCCAAAAACCACCACCATTTGCAAGAACATAACTGCCTCTGCCGGCCCCACAACTCCACCACTACTACTTCCACCACCCTCTTCTGCATCACCCTTCTCCTCCATCTCCTTCCATCTATCCAAAATCTTTCCAGCCCTCTCCACCACCGCCCTCGAAAATTGCGAACCCTTATCTTTTCTACCAGAATAACAGCTGCTACCCACCTCAGGAAAAAGCACCTGCACCAACATTCCACATGCCCATCTCTTATCAGTAACCCCAACTTTCTCAATTTTACTATTCACAAACTCCTCCACCGCATCCAAAATCAACCTCGCGGGGTCCACAGCCTCCATAATCGCCGGAGAAATCTCCGCCCTCAACGACACAGACTCCTTCCGTTTCGAAATTATAAACTTCAACAACCCAGAAGCATCCATTTTCCGAGAAATTGATTTCAAATAATCAGACAAGTGATCATATTTTGGGGGTTTTTCAAATTCTGCTAAAGCCGTCACCTTTTGTTCCTCAATTTTAGCAACGGCAGCTGATTCGCGTTCTGGGATGGAGGTTTCTCTCTGAGAAAGGAATTCTAGGGTTTCATTGGCGTTTGATTGTAAAGACTGGAACTTTGAATCTAGGGATTGGGATTTCTGGTTTAGGGATTGTTGGAGGGAAGTGAAGTGAGTGGTGAGAGTTGTGAATAGTTGAGTGCATGAGGATAGAATTGTTTTTTGGGCTTCGAGATCGTCGATGAATTTCTGCGTTCTGTCCGTGTTGATTGCTAAATCGATTGCCATTGATGAAAATGATTTTGGAGGGAAAATCCTAAACCCTAATCTGATTTTTTCAGTTTATGCTTTTGAAAGGATCCCTGAGATGGCGATGGACGTACCAGAAGTAAAACGGCGTCGGTTTAGGCTACCGTTATTCGATATCAAAACGGTGCACTTGAGATCTTTTTTTAATTTTTCCTGATGGACAATATACGCTCCTTATCATTATCATAATATGCACTTTAGTTCCTGGTGTTTATGAATTAACACTTTAGTCCATTATTTTGTTATAGAATCCTTTATATTTTTATAGTAATTTTTATTTAATTACATCATTAATATAATAATTTTTAATACACTCAAAATATACAATAATTACTTTTAATTTAAATTTAAATGAAAATTTTATGTCTATAAATACAAATGTATACCATAATAAGAGCCTTTTTTTTTGAAGTTAGTAAATAAAGTGTTTTTTATTATTATTATTTTTTAAACTAGTTAAAGTGTTTTAATTCTCTATCAAAGTGGGGTAATTGGCTCTCAGTCTTTGAAAGAGTATGACCTGCCAATATGATGAATATGGAAATTTTCAACTTTGGGCTTAAAGTAGCCTTAGGAATAAGAGCATTTATATCTCAAGAAAAGGAAATGAAATTAGGCAACATTGAATTATGATGGTCCAATACAGTAATTATTTGCTAGCTTGCTTACTAAATGCTAAGTAGTGGTGGCAAATTGTAGTTCATTCAAGATAAGAATAATTAAATTAGATGAAAATGACCTCATTTCATTTCTAGCACTCACACGCCATAGTGATTAATCTAAGCTAAGCCACGAAAATTGAAAAGTGCCTCTTATCAAAAGCAATTTATAATGATCACTATATTTGACACAAATTGTATTGATTTTATTGAAACGTGCAAGTTCCACCATGGAGCTATTTCATGATTTTGAAATATGAATCCTGAAGCTGATGAGAATAATACAACTTTCTATTTTCTTGATTTCTTTGAATGGCATTTAGAGAAGATTCCTAGCATAATCCTCTTTTTTTTTTTTTTTTTTTTCAATGAGCATAATCTAGAAATTAAGTTTTTGATGAAGAATTTTTTAATTTTTTTAAAAAGGTAGGATGACCTAAATATCAATATACTGCATGATACGAGACAACCAGTCAACCACTACAAGATTTCTTTTTTTCCTTACAGATATTCAAACTGCAAGAGATTTTGAAAAGGAAAAAAGAAAAGAAAATATGATACACTTGAAGGAAGAATGATAATAGTAAATGCCTAGCAATCGTATGATATCCTGTAACTTAAATTGCAAAAATAGACTCATCAATAAACTGCTAAATGTTGCATTTTTATGATCAAAGACTAATAATTGAAACTTCTTCAACAGTATATACACAAAAATGGCTCATCGCTATACTTCACTAATCTTTTGAAAAACTCTGGAAGGATTAGCATACCGAACAGAGAAAGCACGAGACAGGTTATCAGGCTCATCATTTCCAGAACCTCGATCAAAATTCTGACAGTAAGTGTATTCATCATAACAAGGTACCTGCTGAGAGGAGCCTGAAGACTCAAAAAGTTTCCTCTTTTCTTTCTTTAGTTTCATCCACACAACTTTCCATTTCAACTTGTTTAATCCGGGCAATGATCCTGATTTCACTAAATCAAATTTTTCATAGCTGCACCTCAACCGAAGGCTTCTGCTGCCCGAATTGCACCAGTCTCCTATGCCCATTTGCAGTAGTGAAGCCACAAATGTTCTTCTGGCCACTGAAGCTTTATGCCCTGATGCTCCCTAGACAGAAAGCCTAAATAATGCAATGCACATCAACATCTGTGTTTAAATTACACTCCGAGAAGTAGTTGGGGTGACCCTTAAAAGACTTGAGTTTGCTGTCTAAATTGGCTAGCTGGATCAGAAAAGCTGACCATTGGCTAGGTTGATCAACTTGACCATGTAAAATATGCACAAACCTTTTGCTGATAAGTGCAAGACTTGAAAAGAGTTGACAACGATTGATTTCATTTCCCTTTCTTTCATTGTAAAATCAAGGGAGTTTACAATTACAGACCTCTTCGGATCTTTCTGCAAGTATTTGCATTCATCAAATGGTTAATTTTTTCCCCTTATATAGTTTACTTTTCTTAGAAAACACGAATCAAATAATCAACACTCAAAATCTAATTTTGTTGCAATTTTAAAAAAAAAAAAGTTACAACAATTGGTAGGGATGCTATCAATTCTATGAATATTACAGACAACATTAAATTGGGGTAATAATCCCTCTAGCAACCCCTTAATTTGCTCTCGAACATTTTTTTTTTTTCACTTTAAACTGTAAGAACAAAACAAGATAAAATTCCTCAGATATTTGGTCACTGTACAAATTATGTGGTGGTGAACAGCCATATCAAGCCATGAGATAAATAGGTGTTGCTGGCCCATTGTAAGGTTTCCCAATATCATTTTTGTCAAGGTACTATCCCACAATGCAAAGCAACTTCTCTCAGCACACCCCAAAACGTTGGACTTCTTCAAACTCAGAAGCCCAGGCAATGGTTATTTCATGAAAACCAACCAACCTGTATTTGTTAGAAAAATAACAGCAAGTCAAAATAAAATCTTATTGAGATGCAAGATAATTTATCAGACATATTGCCATTATGCATGACGGGAAGGAAAACCACAAGTTGCGGAAGGAAACTAATTTACTTCATGAAATCAAATACAATATCCAAAGAATGACATCATAGCACACATATGGAATTCGCAATATACAGGCTCCTCAGCCATTCCACAGACAAGCACTCACAAAGGATAAGAAGTTAAGCGATACCACATGATTGGACAATGACTGCTACCTGTTTCTTGTTCGCACGAGCGGTTTCCTCCTCCAAAGCCCAAACTTCAAGATACCGTTCTTCCATAGCAAATAGATGAAATATACAAATTCTTTGACCATTTGTCCTGCCATTAAGACAAAAAGGGAAAATAACTACCTGTATTCTGTTCCTTCTAAGTATATCCATACATGGAAGATCAAAAGAAATTTACAGGCGTAATCAACTTGCCAAAACATGTAGAGAGTTTAGAAAACAGAATAAAAGTTCATCAAAGACTTTAGTGCGATGATAGTAATAAATATAAATTCAAAATAAGCAAAAATTTATTAAAATAATTCTAAACAATTCTTGAACTTTAATGAAATAGAACTAAAACTATTTTCACCTGTTTTACTTCCAAAAACAAGCACCGCATTCAGTTAATTATGCACAACAAGGTAGGGTTAAGACAAAAAAAAACTCCAACTTCTTTGCACGGAAGAGGCCTAAGATGTTCTTTGCAAAACCTCACATGAAATATTTTTTCCATAAGATTATTCATTACAAAGTAGGAGTCAGCAGGCAGCATAGACTGCATTGATGCAGTTATTTTGGTGGATAAATAAAAAGCTCATCACCAAAATATTTGGCTGGCAAGCTCACTTCATATACTGATAGCTCCAGCCAAAAAGGTGACTATTTTCCCAATGAAAATCCTCTTCATCCGACATGCCATACCTCATCCAAGATCATTTAAAATTCACAAGGCTCCATGGAAAGCATTGAAACACCAAAGAAAATGATAGTGGGCAAGATTAGTGAAGCATGTTCTAGGAATTGAGATTATGCTTGATATACTAGTACATTGGTGGGGCACATTGAATCACAAAAGAGAATTGAAAAAAAAAAGGTGCATAATAAAATTTATGTACCTTGACATGTGTACTAGGAAATGCAGATGTCCGCAAGGTTTCTTGTGCCACATCTTGTGATTTCCTTTTGGGAGCACTGAGTATGAATGCAGCTTGATCTGCTGTAGCAGCAGTTGCAGTAATCCGATATCCATTCTCCCACCTTCTATGGATCCCCTCACTGGGATAAAGGAAATCAAGTTCGACGACCTAGTAGTAGATTCCCAAAAAAAAAGGTCAGTTATTTCTGCAATATTCTATCTTATGTTGAATATAATAGTTGCAAAGTAGACAACCTGATTAGGATAACCTGCATTCCTGGACATAACAATGCCCCATTTGCTGCCTGCCGTGGTCATTGAGGTGACAGAGAAGCCCTCTTTCCACTTTTTATTGATCCATTTGAAAGGAAATATGTCACTAACTTTGTAGGATTGTTGAGTATAAGGAGTCCCTTCAATAGAAACAGCAAAAGGGCAAATACTAAACAATCATCAAACTGCTTGACAGTAAATTCCGGACAAAGATTGTCAATAGAAAAACAATAATTTTTAAGACCATGTTTGAAATGATTTGTCTAAGAACCATGCTTCCTAATTATGACACCATTCCACCACAAATACTTCCTTATTCATATACAGTTGAAATCTAACATCTAATTATAATTTTTGCAAAACAAAGAAATATTTTTACAGGAGGCAGTTGTTAATCAAATTGAAACCAAAACCAATCAGAAAGAAAAATATATTGAAACCCAAATGACACAATCCCCAAATATTTCCTGAGTGTCACCAACCAAATTCAGACATTAGAATCACACCACATCATGCCCACTCAAATTGGATTCATTTGGGCAAAGACCAAATTGAGTTCCTCGGTCACCCAAGCAATCCAACAGGCAGTACATGAACAAGAATGTTAAGATGAAAAGTGAAAATAAAACCAAGAAGGAAGAAGGGAAATGTCCATCTGGTTCTCCTTACCTTTTGACATAACAACCAAGGCACTGCCATTAGCTGTACCAGCAACTGATGTTATATAGTAATTTTTGTCCCATTGTTCCATGATCCACTCCTGATGAAATAATAAGAATGAACAAGCTGAGAGAACACAAGACCAAATTGATGAACTATTAAAGTTGATGGCAAAAAGTTTACTTTAA
The DNA here is from genome assembly GCA_949673435.1 of Macaranga tanarius. Classification (NCBI taxonomy): domain Eukaryota; kingdom Viridiplantae; phylum Streptophyta; class Magnoliopsida; order Malpighiales; family Euphorbiaceae; genus Macaranga; species Macaranga tanarius. Next base: position 8,747 of record CATIWO010048280.1, on the reverse strand, counting down.
CACACACCTTGTGCAAGAAAATTGGAGATAATTCATAAACCTGGGATGTAAACCCTGTTCCTGCATCCATAATAATGGCCCACAAATTTGTAGCTGAGGCCACACAGCTAATGTACAAACCGTCTTCCTTTCCTTTCTCTACATGCTGGTCAATTCTTGCATCCATAACATTATAATGATACCTGCAACAAAGACCACCAGCTATATTAAAACACAACAAGATTCTAATACTAATACTGAGTAAAAGAGAATATTCTAAGGAAAACAGAAAAACTAGGTTGCCACTCAAATCATCAATGTTAAACAGGCATCAGGCATGGTATGTTTTATCTAATAACAATGTTAGATATGCATACGTTATTTTTTTATTTTTTTATTTTTTCTAAAGCATGACATGATAGAGAGAAGTGGAGTTATAAGAAAAGGATAAAAAAAATGATATTCCATAGCAACCATGAATCAAGGCACTTTTTAAACTATAATGTTACACTTGTATAATAAAAAAAGTAACACAACAAGAAGACTATGGACAAAGATATAAAAAGAAAGTCCAAACTGCACCAATCTGTTATATATTTTTATGTTCACTCTGCTGAGAGGGAACAGGAGTTCAAATCTAAATCACATACATACTTATATCATATAAATAATTACCTCTGCTTCATTGATGACCTGAAATTGTATACCGAGATCCACTGAGTGGCTGGGGTACCAAGACGAGCTTTCTTCTTGAGCTGCCCACCATCCTCCGACTCAACAAGTGACCTCACCCTCTTCTGGCCCGCCTATAAGTTATAAAAGATCACCAAACGTAATGTAAAAAACACAAAGAAAAAGAAAATCATATAAGATTAGTAAGCCGATGTAAACCACCAGGCAACAACCTTAATAGCTCCATCAGTTAGGATAGGCCGTGACATGATATTGGAGCCTATGCTGTTTTCAAAAAGGGAAATGAGCTTTGAGTAATTAGGTTCCTCATCAAATCTCATATTGGTCACCATCTCATGAAATTGTTGAAAAGGAGGAGGACACAAGAAACAAAGCATTTCAGGAGAAGTTCCCATCTTCTTCTTACAAACAAGAAATCCTTTGTTTTCTCCCTGAAATTCAAGGACACATCAAATGATAATACAATTAACAACAAATAAAAAAGGAAAACCAACCAGAAAATTTGCAAAACTACTCATGGTTTAAGAACTTACAACATAACCTTGCCAAGGAAGCTTTCCCTTGAGGAGAAAAATGAGGGTATAAGCTAGGGACTCAAGGTCATCCCTTCGGCTTCCTGTCCTACCCAAATGAGCATGTACACTAGCATAGCGTACAGTTCCCCTGCCAAAAACATAAAACATATGACCATTTCCAGATAAATATTCTTTGTTCATGAAGGCTAAAGAAATACCAATCAACAAAAAAAAAAAGTGCATAAGAATAATAGAACATTAACCCAATCAAGCCGGTGGCTTATGGCAAGATACATAAATCACCTGTTATCAATAGAGTAAATCAAACTAAAGCATATTTCAATGTCCAAAAATTGCAAGAGTTAGTTACTTCTTTGAGCTAATGAGCAATGATCCACTGATGCAAAGACACCTTTAAAGGAATATTTACCTGAAAACATCAGGCTTTTGGTCGTAATTGACATGACAACCAGAAGTTGAATCCCGCCATTTTGAAGCTAAATTAGACAACATAAAGTTTAAAACCATTTAGACCATTAGCTATTAACATAACGAGAACTGACAAGTGTAAAAGTTGGCCCGAATAAGAGGCCATACCCAAACCAAGATCAATGAGATACAACTTCTTCTCGCTGGAAGTACCAGGCTGGCCAAGTAAAAAGTTCTCTGGCTTAACATCTCCATGAACAAAACTGAGGGAGAAATGTAAAAGAAGTGTTTGGTATAACTAAAGGAAGAGAAGGCAGGAGACATGCTATACACAGATTATATAATAATTTTAAACACACCCCCTATTGTGGAGCTGTTCTAGAATTGATATCGCCTCCACTGCTATACAAGCAACCATCTGTTCCGATAACCTGCACAAGGTGCAAAGTATAAACACAGGAAAATTATAATCAAAGGCCAAAATGAAACTTGTTGAAATTTTGACATTTTTAGAAGTGGTTTGCAGGAATAACATACATTTGGTTATTAGAGTTCCAAACATCCCAAAGGCTTGGCCCAAGCATGTCCATCACCTGAAATCACCAAACAATAAGGTGAAACATGATTAAATGCAAGCATATTGAAGAATAAGACATGTATTTACAATATATATATATATATATATATATATATATAGAGAGAGAGAGAGAGAGAGAGAGAGCAAAAACTCACTAGGATGTAATAGTCTCCTTGTTGACCTTTATAATGAACAAAAGGAAGCCCATAACAACCATTGAGAGTGCTTTAAAAAAAATTAAACAGACACAGCAGTTAGGTCATAGAATTTAATATTCAAAATAACAATAAGAATAAAACCTCAGATACCTATAAACTTGCCACTCGTAAGGAGGCCCATAACTGCAGCCTTTGCTATTCCGGTGCTCAAATTTCAGGGCAACCTACAGATTGGGAAAGAAAACTCTCACTAATGATCCAATCCACCTCCTATATATCTCTAGACAGATTGACCAAAGTGTATCAGGCACAAACCTCAAGAGCATCAGGCCCAGTACGCCCTACACCACCAGACACCCTTCTTCCAACATAAACTTGACCAAAGCCCCCTTTGCCCAGCTTTCTCTCCAACTTATACACTGGAGAGTGACCAACTTGTACCTAATGTGGTGAGAAAATAGATTAACACATTGTATGGATATCTGCAATAAATGAATTACATGGAAAAAATATTATATGCAGAGTTAGCATTATATGATCCATAATGTGATACCTACTAAATCATGGATTTTCCATAGGGTCTTGATTACATCTTGTGATATGTAATGCATAAAGTTAAACGCACCATATCCATATATAGTACAAATTCTTCCTGCCTTGTATCCCTAAAAGTAATTGGATAGTTATGTGAAATTAAATGAAAACTGTTGGGATAAGCAAGTCTGTGTGCTTTCTGTCTCCCAAGTTTCAAGAATTTCCAAACAAAGTAAATAAACTTAGGAGGGGAAAAAAGCAGTCATACAGATCAATATTTTAATGTTACAAAACATTTGAAGCTACGATTAGTATGCCATCATATTAAAAATCTGTAAATGTAGTTACTTTCCACGGTAGCCATATTTAACTACACATTTATTATGTAACCACTTACATCATCCATTTAAATTTAATAATTTTCCCAGAGTGCATATAAAACAATCTCATAAAAAAAGGCACAGAAACAATTAATAATAATTATTTATTTAGCTGGAAACCAAAAATGGCGAGTAACGTTAAATGAAGATAAGTACCCTCTCAGGAAGTGGACTTGTACTTCCTTCCTCCTCGCCAGCTGCCAGTTTTTCCACACTTTTGTCAACTGCCTGTCTTGGTGGCAAGTCCAAACCTCCACGACCCCTGCCACGCACTCCAACACCTAAAAGCTTTGCATTTTCATCCTGGTTCATTGTTCTGGAGCCTCTACCTCGACCAGCTGGCATAGGGGTTGGACAAAGAAACATTGAGTCAACAGGACAGCAGAAGTGATTTCAAAAGTGAAGCTCTGGAGCCATTACCTCTTCCAGCACCACGGCGAGCAGGAACTAAACCAGCAGGACTCTGGTTTTGTTTGACCCTTTGTGATCGCCGAACTCCGGTTTGCAAATCTTGCATTCTTTTCCCATGCAAAAGTTTACTTCTTTCTATCTAACAGGCCAATGAGATACAAATAATAATCCCCTAAAAGCATAAGAATACAAATAATAATGAGAATAAATGTGGTTAAAAAATAGTCCGAGAATCGCATAGAAACAAAAAACCAGATCTGAAAAATAACAAACAAAGCAACATAAGCAGAGAATTTAAAGCAAGAAATGGACAATGAAGGAAACAATTTAATCTGAAAACCAAAAGAGAGATTTTCACGAAACATGTCACTTTATGGTATGATACAACCTCTCAAACTAAATCTTTTCAACAACTGACATGCCTTTTCTGAATTCCATTACCAAAATTCACTAATTTCACAGTTGCAGCTATCATACAATTCTTCCATCCCTAACTAGCACATATAAGAAAAGATAAAAAATAAGACAAGTAGTTAAGTAGATCGAACATCAAAGCAAGAAAAATTGTTTCATAAGGACTACATTGCAACTTACGTTCATCACATATCAAAATCAAAAAATCATCCAAACTCTACTAAGTTGCAACATGTTTTCAATTCCATCAAAGCCATCATTAAAAGCTTTAGCAACACTTATCCTAAGCTAGGCAAATATCAAGATTACCCACAACTTCAGAAACATCAACTTCAACTATACCAACAAAAGAAACAAGAGCAAAACACAAACATCGCACACAAACACAAATGTTCAACAGTCAGTTATAAATCATCTAATCCAAAACCCACAATCGATACCCAGAAGCTAAAACCTTTCAACAAAAAAAAAAAAAATCAACTTTATCAAAGACTTGAAACTAATACAAATCAAACCCAAGTGAACAGATGATCATCCAAGAAGCCACCATGCAAGCTCATATCACACACATGATCAAACAAAAGCAAAAAAGACAAAACCTTCAAAATGATCAATACCCAGATAAAGATTCATCTTGATCAAATGCACCATCAACACAAAAACCAAGAAAAGATGCAATAACATTAACATCTAAGCATAAAGTAATCTGTTTTGAACTTAACAAGAACCCATGGCAACATCTATTAAGCAATAAAAATCATACCTTTATGGGATGAATTACAAATTTAACAAGGTTATCATCTAATCTAAGCTGAATAAAGATATTGGTGAAGAAAATAAAGTAAAGATAATGAAAATGAAAAATAAAAAATGGTTGATTTTATGAGAATACAAGGTAAAGAGAGAATCGATGGTGGTGGGTGTATATTATGTCGTGTGTTGTGTGTGTGCTGGTGGTGAGGGACGGTGCGCATGGGTACATTTGTGCGCACGTTAGAAAATTGGATTACGTGTAACCTAACTAGAAGAAAGGTTTTTTAACCGAGTTACGTGGTTTTTATTCTGTGGGTAGGAGTTGTTTCTTATTGTGCACATCACACTAGCGTATCTTGCTCCCCATCAAACACTATTTCCACCTCCATTTTCCACTATTACAATGAGGAGTGATTTTTTTTTATTATTATTTTCAAATTAATAGGATTTAAAAATAAATAAATGTACAAAATCGCCTATAAAATTTTATTTATTAATTAATTATATGTTTAATGAAAATATATTTTTAGTTATATTTTTATTTTATTAAATTTATAAAATTAGTTTTAACTAACTAATATTCTATTAATTTTCATATACATTTCAAGTATATTTTACACTTATAAGAAGTTATCATCACCGTTAACACCTGGGTTTGGCTCGACCCAAGAGCGAAAGTCTACTGATAAAAGTCCATGTAAAATGAGCCTAAATAATATAAAATTTGAACTTCCAATCCATCTGACAAGTCCACAGCCCGCCAAAACCCTTAAAGCCCATGAAGCCCGTCAGATAAAAGCCAACGAGGTAGCAGGTTGTATTTTTAGTAGAATATGGTCAGCTACATTATGCGCAACTCCCTCCATCATTTAACCACAATTTTCTGAGATAAAAAATCGTGGCTAACGTGCTGAGAAGAGGGAGATGATCGGAAGAAGGTGGTGAAGAGAGAGAGAGGGGAAAGAAAATAAAAAAGAGATGAAAAATCATAAAATTGAGGGGAAAAGCTTTCAAAAAAAAAAAAAAAGGAGTCATGAACATTCAGAAAGAAAAAAGGGAACATTGACAAAAAAGCATACAGAATAAAAAAAAATGAGAAAAAAGAACAGCTAACAGAGGAAAAGTAAGGAAGAAGGGATTGATCAAAAAATAAATACTTTTTTTATTGCACGTGCTTTAAAAGAACATTTGAGACATGGCTTTACACTATTGTACTTCAGACCCTATAGTTGACACCTCTGAGGGCTAGAGACAGGGAGCCAATCCAAATTTCAACAATGGAAGTTCTTTTAACCCTTTTATTTTTTATCATAATTTCCTTTAGTTATTTGCATGATTTATGTAATAGAGGTTGTGTCAAGATAATTATGCATGCTAGTTAAATATCTGCACATTTATCAGTACTTTGTTGTGTGTTCTATATTGTTGAGTTTTCGTTCGTGTCAATAACCTCATTGCTTCTATCCAGGCCCGAAGAGGCGACGCCTATACGTATTAAGGTGAAGTTTATTCGTCTAAACGTTATAGAGGTGACACCTCTTGTATGGATAGGTCACCTTTGTCTTTTTTTGCTTTTCTATTTTTCTGAATTTTTTTGTTTACATTGACTTTTAATTGAAGATCTCGCATGTTATAATTCGATTGTTGTGTTGGGATAACATTTGTTTATGAAATTATTATTTATTTGGCATTTGAGGTATGTAAAGTGATTAATTTTAATTTGTTTTATGTGTTTTGTTTTAACCATATTTATTTTAGGGTCATTTAAAATTCACTTAATAATCATGCTCTATATGTTCATTTCACGTAAGTCATTAACGTTTATATTCATCGTTGTACTAACTTTGTTATTTTCTTGTTGCTGTTTTTGTTATTTTAAATAGGACTAACCAATAATTTGATGTACAATATTAAATGGGCAGTACCGTTATTGCTATTACAATTTATCATTTTCTTTAATTTTAATTTATGATGAAAAAAGGGTTGTAATTCATTTTTCCTCCCTCTATTTCTTTGCATGCATTTTTATTTATTTATTCTGCTTGATTTTTTTATTATTTGTGGATAAATATTGTATGATGTAAATTAGACTAAGTAACCAATTTGGACTAAATTGTAAAATTTAAAACTTATTTGGAGGCAATTTCATATTTGCATTTAATTAAAGAAATGATAAAATAAACTAAAAATAATAAAATACGAAACACAAACGAAGGCTGATTGCAAGATCGGGTGGGCATTCCAAAAGCCCATACCCAATTTTCAGACCCAGTCTCTGAAGACGGTAGCTGGACCCCTCAGTGGGATCCAATTGCTATATAGTGTGTCCCAAAATTTACCCAGGTGGCGACTCCATTTCCGACTTAACCCCATCAAAAGGCTCAAAGTTATATTTTCTAATGGGCCTTGAGTCCGTACAATACTGTGATCGCCAAACATTTGGGCGCACGCTGAACCCCGCCGTCTACAATGACAAAAAAAAAAAAAAAAAAAAAAAAAACCTTCAATGATTTCCTTTAGTTATTTGCATGATTTATGTAATGGAGGTTGTGTCAAGATAATTATGCATGCTAGTTGAATATCTACATATTTATCAGTACTTTGTTGCGTGTTCTATATTGTTGAGTTTTCGTTCGTGTCAGTAACCTCATTGCTTCTGTCCAGGCCCGAAGAGGCGACGCCTATACATATTAAGGTGAAGTTTATTCGTCTAAACGTTATAGAGGCGACACCTCTTATATGGATAGGTCACCTTTGTCTTTTTTTGCTTTTCTAATTTTTTTGATTTTTTTTTTTTACATTGACTTTTAATTAAAGATCTCGCATGTTATAATTCGATTGTTGTGTTGGGACAACATCTGTTTATGAAATTATTATTTATTTGGCATTTGAGGTATGCAAAGTGATCAATTTTAATTTGTTTTATGTGTTTTGTTTTAACCATATTTATTTTAGGGTAATTTAAAATTCACTTAATAATCATGCTCTATATGTTCATTTCACGTAAATCATTAACGTTTATATTCAACGTTGTACTAACTTTGTTATTTTTTTGTTGGTGTTTTTGTTATTTTAAATAGGACTAACGAATAATTTGATGTACAATATTAAATGGGCAGTACCGTTATTGCTATTACAATTTGTCATTTTCTTTAATTTTAATTTATGTGTGAAAAAAGGGTTGTAATTCATTTTTCCTCCCTCTATTTCTTTGCATACATTTTTATTTATTTATTCTGCCTGATTTTTTATTATTTGTGGATAAATATTATATGTGATGGATGTTTGTTGTAGATCAAATTTAATTGAATGTAAATTAGACTAAGTAACCAATTTGGACTAAATTGTAAAATTTAAAACTTATTTGGAGGCAATTTCATATTTACATTTAATTAAAGAAATGATTAAATAAACTAAAAATAATAAAATACGAAACACAAACGGAAGCTGATTGCAAGATCGGGTGGGCATTTCAAAAGTCCATACCCAATTTTCAGACCCAGTCTCTGAGGACGGTAGTTGGACCCCTCAGTGGGATCCAATTGCTGTATAGTGTGTTCCAAAATTTACCCAGGTGGCGACTTCATTTCCGACTTAACCCCATCAAAAGGCTCAAAATTATATTTTCTAATGGGCCTTGAGTCCGTACTGTAACAGCCCAAGATCACTCGGCCCACGAGGTATTGTCCGCTTTGGCACCGGCCCCAGGCAACGGTCCTCACGGTTTTGTCCTCAAAAGGCGCCTCGTGAAGGAAGGGGGCATTGCACCCATATAAGGTATGCCAACTACCCACTTTCATCCGATGTGGGATCTCACAATCCACCCCCCCTTAGGGCCCAGCGTCCCCGCTGGCACACCAAACCCGAGGATTCGGCTCTGATACCATTTGTAACAGCCCAATAT
>CATIWO010048216.1:0-17589 GCA_949673435.1 Macaranga tanarius | reverse complement strand
CTTGCTTATACTTGGCATTTGAACGTTATAGATTTTTATAAACTGCCTTGTAAACCTCTTGTAAACATGTGACAAAATCAACTGCTTTTCCATGAACCTTAGTCCTGCTTGGTAATGTCATCAAATCTAGCGGACCACGAGGCTGAGCCAAAATAAACCACCTGAAATGGACTGAAACCAGTACTACGGTCCACTGCATGGTTATAAGCAAACTCAGCTTGACACAACCTTTGATCCCAGCTCTTGACATGATCTCTAACCAAACAACGAAGCAAATTACTAAGTGACCTATTCACAACCTTAGTTTGCCCATCTATCTGAGGATGATAGGCACTGCTAAAATTCAACTGCTTGTTGACCATCTTCCACAAGTTGCGCCAGAAATGACTCAGAAAATGTGTGTCTTTGTCAGAGACAACATATGTAGGTAAACCATAGAGACGGTACATATCACGAAAAAATAATTGGGCCACATTAACAACATCAGTAGTTTTCTTACAAGGAATAAAGTGAACTATCTTAGAGAAGCAATCGACAACAACAAAGATAGAATCATTACCTCTCTGCGTACGAGGTAGCCCCAATATAAAATTCATAATAATATCCTCCCAAGGTCGAGACAATTAGGGTAAAGGCATGTATAATCCCGCATTAGTGGCAGAACCCTTATACACCTGACAAATCCTGCACCTTTGCACATACTTCTCTACCTCCTTGTGCATGTTAGGCCAGAAATAAGATTAATGCACTAACTGCATGGTTCTGTCTCTACCAACATGACCCTCACCATTAAGCTCCCTAATAATCTGTAATCATAAGCTGCAGTCTGGAATATATAGTTGATTTCCTTTAAATAGAAATCCATCATGTAATAAAAAATATGTTTCCAGCCTGTACATCTTCAATAATCATAGAAAAATAGGGATCAATAGTAAGCAATTCACGAAATGAGTCAAAACCAATGACCTCCACCCTCATGGTAACTAGCAAACTGCTCCTACGACTCAATGCATCTGTGACTCTATTAGTAATACATGCCTTGTGCTTGACCACATAGGTGAATTTCTCTAGATAAGCAACCCACCTCGCATGCCTGGGAGACACCTTGTCCTGACCATGCAAGTGCCTTAAAGAGTCATGATCAGTATATAATATGAATTCCCTATAAAACAGATAATGTCGCCAATGTTTTACAACTTGTACTACAACATAAAACTCAACATCATATGTGTTGTACCTACTCTTAGTGCCTGACAGCTTCTCACTAAAATCTACCACAGGTCTATTATTCTGACTCAGTACTGCTCCAATGCCAACCTTAGAAGCATCGGTGTGCAACTCGAATGGATGTGTAAAATCTGGCAGCACTAGAATTGGTGTAGTGGTAAGGCATTCCTTAATCAACTGAAATGCTAACTCTGCCTCATCATCCCATGAAAACTTACTACTCTTCATGCAATCAGTAATTGGTGCCATAATACCACTGAAATGAGAGATAAAATGCCTGTAGAAAGAAGCAAGACCATGAAAACTCCTGACTTTAGTAATTATTTGGGGTCTTGGCCACTACTTGACTGCCTCAACCTTAGCTTCATCCACCTATAATCCATCTCCAAAAACCGCATATTCTAAAAATAATACCTTTGGAGTCATGAACACACATTTCTTATGTGTTGCATAAAACTGTTCCCTACGAAGAATACTTAAAACCTCCCTTATATGTTGTAGATGCTCATTATGGTTAGCACTATAAATCAAAATATTATCAAAATATACTACAGCGAATCTGCCAATAAAAGGTCGTAGTAGTTGATTCATCATACGCATAAATGTGCTAAGGGCATTAGACAACCCAAAGGGCATCACTAACTACTCATATATCCCCTCACGTGTTTTAAAAGTTGTCTTCCACTCATCCCCAGGCCTAACTTAAATCTGGTAATAACCACTCTTTAAATCAAGCATAGTAAACACAGAAACCCTACTAAGTTGGACTAACAAGTCATCCAGGTGAGGAATAGGAAACCTGTACCTTTTAATAATTTTTTTGATAGCCCTGCCATCTACACATATTCACCAAGAACCATTTTTCTTGGGTGTCAACAAAGCTGGTACAATATACAGGCTCATGCTCTCTCTACGCGACTCCTCATGCTCACTAGGACTCATCCTATAATATAACCTGTTAGGTAGAGCTGCACCTGGTACCAAGCCTATATAGTGTTGTATGTCACGTAGGGGTGGTAAACCCTCTGGTAGTTCATCTGGAAACACACTAGTAAATTCTGCCAATATAGAAGCCACTGCATTTGGAACTTCTACAGGATCTGCAACCTCTTTCCTAATTAGCACAAATACTGTATCTGAAACCTGTAACTCCTCATCAAATTGAGCTAAAGTCAACAGGCTAATGCTAGTCCCTGCATATAGGGATTTATCTACTAGTTTGGTAGGCATTAAAACAATCTTAACCCCATTAATCATAAACTTGTACGTATTATATCGTCCATCATGCACAACCTTTCTGTCATATTGCTACGGTCTACCCAAAATGGCAGGCATCCATGGCCACCACATCACACCACACATCATATCTATACTTTGCACCAATAGAAAAGGAAATAAGAGTACGTTTAAAAACAGTTACCTCACCCCCTTTCTTAATCCAGGCAAGCTTGTAAGGCTTGGGGTATCTTTCAGTATTGATATTTAGCTTCTGCACTGCTTCCTCTGAAACTATATTTTTACAATTGCCTGCATCAATCATGAAATGACATACCTTGCCCAAGATGGTATAAGTGGACTGGAAGATATCACTACTCAACCAATCATCCTTGTTGATAGATTTAGGTGTCAAGCATGACCTCCTAACAACCAATGTAATGCCAACATCGCCAGTTACAATTTCCTCCCCATTTGTCTATTTTTTATCAAATGTTGGTTGTCCCTCAATTACTACATCCTCATCATCACCCTCATCAGTTTCAGCAAACAGTGCTCTTGCTAGCCTTTTTACATTTTGACTACCTATGTCCAAGTTCACCATTAGCAAAAAACTTTATGGTACTACTACTCGTACCCTTATTAAACTGATTTCCACCATATCACACCATACATCATCTCTATAATTTGCACCAAAGAAAAAAAAATAAGAGCACATTTAGAAACAGTTACCTCACCCTCTTTCTTAAGCTAGGTAAGCTTATAAGGCTTGGAGTATTTTTCAGTCTTGATATTTAGCTTATGCACTACTTCCTCTGAAACTATATTTTCACAACTACCCACATCAATCATGAAATGACATACCTTGCCTAAGATGGTACAAGTGGACTGGAAGATATTACTCCTCAACCAATCATCCTCGTTGATTGATTTAGGTGTCAAGCATGACCTCCTAACAACCAGTACAATGCCAATATTGCCAGTTACAATTTCTTCCCCATCTAGCTGTTCTTCATCAAATGTTGGTTGTCCTTCAATTACTGCATCCTTATCATCACCCTCATTAATTTCAGCAAACATCGCTCTCTTGCCAACTTTTTTACATTCTGACTGCCTATGTCCAGGTTCACCATAAGTAAAACACTGTATAGTACTATTGCTCGCACCCTTTTTAAACTAATTTCCACTACATCACACCACACATCATCTCTATACTTTGCACTAATAGAAAAGAAAATAAGAGCATGTTTAGAAATAATTACTTCACCCCCTTTCTTAAGCCAGGCAAGCTTGTAAGGCTTGGGGTGTTTTTCAGTCTTGATATTTAGCTTCTGAACTACTTCCTTTGAAACCATATTTTCATAACTACCCGCATTAATCACGAAATGACACACCTTATCCAAGATAGTACAAGTGGACTGGAAGATATTACTCCTTAACCAGTCATCCTGATTGATTGATTTAGGTGTCAAGCACGACCTCCTAACAACTAGTGCAATGCCAACATTGCCAATTATAATTTCCTCCCCATCTGGCTATTCTTCATCAAATGTTGGTTGTCCCTCAATTACTACATCCTCATCATCAACCTCATCAGTTTCAGCAAACAGCGCTCTCTTGCTAGCCTTTTTACATTCTAACTGCCTATGTCCAGGTTCACCACAAGCAAAACACTTCATGGTACTACTCTTATTAAATTGATTTTTAGGAGCCTTGCTGCCACCTCTACCTGTATTGGTGTTACTAGTTGTGCTAAACCCACTGCCATTAGTTTGACGTGACCACTTCTCCACCATTAAGGCTCTTTGGTGAGCTTCTGAAATAGATATAGGATCAAATAAATTGAGAGTATCCTGTAACTGAACTCTCAACCCACCAATGTATCGTGCCACCAATTGCTCCTCCATCTCCTGGATCTTATTTCTGGTCATCAACTAGTAAAACTCAGTGGTATAATCATCCACTGACCTCGTGCCTTACTTCAAATTTTGTAGGCGCTGGTACAAAATTCACTAGTGATTATATGGCAGGAATGTAGCTCGCAAGTGTTTCTTCATCTTTTCTCAGGAAGAGATTTTTAACTTACCTAACCTAGTACGAGTTAATTTCAACTGCTGCCACCATGTTGTAGCTCTCCCACGTAGCCTAGTCGCCACTAAAGGTACTTGTTTATCCTCTGGCACTCCTTTGAACTCTAAAATCTCCTCAATAGTCGCTAGCCAATTAAGGAACTCTTCAGCCTGAAGACTACCATAAAATTCTAGTATCTCAGTTCACATAACAATCTCCCACCGCCTTCTATCCTCCTCTGTTGGAGCCCTTTGCCGCCTATAACAAGCCTGTGGAATGTCTTCATAGTGTTCGTCCTCTTCTTCCCCATCTGCATTGCCAACCCAATCTCCCTACCTGTGTGGATGTCGTGCCTCAGGCGTGTTTCTCCTATTCTGGTTTCCTAGCATAGTCGCCATCCTTTCTGTCATCTGTTCGAATCTCTCATCCAGCAGCTGATTGATTCGATGTTCCATCTCGCGCTCGTAAATATCCTCAATACGTTGCTGTCTCCGGGGTGGCATGACCCTCTCTGATACCAACTGACGGAGCGGAAGATATAAAAGGATAACTATCACGAACTATTGAATCGCACACGATTGCCAGTAGGTGATCTTACAAAACTTATTGAGTCCTAAGACTATCAGGAATTAGGCATCAATTTCGTTGATTCACAAAGGAATGCCGAAAATTGGGAAAACAAATGAATTTTATTAATTACCAAAAAGTGTGTCTCCATTGTTCTGAGACTTACATATTTATAGGGTGATACAAGCCTACCAACCCTTAATTAACTAGGAAAGAAAATAAAAATATTCTTAACTAAGGAAGGAAAGCAAATCCCAACTAAATGGTAGAAAATCAAATTCTAGCCAGGAAAAAAAATCAACTAAAGTAGGAAATCAAATATTAGCCAAATTGTAGGAAATCAAATACTATATAGGAAAAAAATAATAATAATAAAAATAAAAATAAAGAAAATCAATTCAATTATGCCTTTTAAAGTCCCATCGTTCTAAAAATTAGAAAGCAATTTTGATCTGCTATCAAAATACAAGAAAAATTATATACGAATTAGAATATATCATGTATTATATATCCAATAATCAACGTAAAAACCAAATGAGCGTCAATCAGGATTGCACTGTGGTAATTTATGCATTATCTATTTAATTTAGGAATTAGAAGTCATCGGTTTAGGCTTGAGTGATCATTTGAGAATGATCATATAGTAGAATATTTAATTACTTTATTTTCTAATCACATCTGATTCAATGCCAGCCCATTTGTTTTCTAAATTTGACCTTATTGTCTCTCTATTTTGCAAGGCTTGAGAATCTAGAAAAAAAATTACATCTTTATGAAAAAAAATTTAAAAAAAAATCAACAAATAATAATTCAGAGTAGTCTTAAATGTCTGTAACCAACTTCTCAAATAAATATGTGCTAGCTCTATTGATGAGTTTTAACATATCAGTAATAAAAAGTATTTTTCACTGTCTTCCAAATTTTCAGATAATCAGACTTATGTGGCTACTTAAATACTGAGGGATATCAAATATAAAAATAAAAAAATAAAAATCGCTTATTTGAAACATCAAACACTTAATTGTAATGAATTAACTAAAAAAGTATGTGCTAATTCTCTTCTAAAACCTCATGAAGGAATCAAGATTGTCATAAGTTGTTTTATTATAATCTCAACGTAAGCTAAAAATTTTCCCACTCTAGTTTAATCCTCTGTTTTGTTCAGAGACCCTATACAAAGTAAAGCACTTGCAGTTATCACATATAAACAAACTATTATATGTTATAGACATTAAGCAAATATATATAATGAGCTATAATAAATCCAATCATGAAGCAAATAGAAATGGGTTTGGTTTATGCTAAGTTCTTTTGTCGTATAAGGATGTTAAAAGGAATCTCAATTTGAGTTATATAATTAAAAAATTTGAAGATGGTTAAGGGTGGAAGATAGTATTGTAATGAATAAATAATCAAATTTGTAGCCCAATAAGGGAACAAATTGCAATTAATTATTCATTATTATATGATCCACCTCTCTCCTTCTTCAGTGTTTATAAGCATATATAGTGATAGTGCTTCAACAAAGCTGAGAAACAATTACAAGCAAATTCAACAACAACAAAAACATCAAACCCAGATAAGATAATTGATCAAGAATTCATTTTCAAGATGACTGGTTCTGGTTCACCTTGTGGAGCTTGCAAGTTCTTGAGAAGAAAATGTGTTAGAGGTTGTGTTTTTGCACCTTATTTCTGCCATGAACAAGGTGCTACCCATTTTGCAGCTATTCATAAGGTTTTTGGTGCAAGCAATGTATCAAAGTTGCTTGCTCATCTTCCTGTTAGTGATAGATGTGAAGCTGCTGTTACAATTTCTTATGAAGCTCAAGCTAGGCTTCAAGATCCCATTTATGGCTGTGTTTCTCATATTTTTGCTCTTCAGCAACAGGTTTTGGCCACTACCCTTTTGTCCTCACAGTTGCAGTTTAATTCTAACAAACCCTAATTGATATTTGAAAATTTTTTCTTTTCAGGTTATGAATCTACAATCTCAACTTACTTCTCTTAAAGAACAAGCAGCTCAAACCTTGCTTAACAATGGCTCTGCCACAGCAAACCCTAATAATGACAACAAGTACTATGCAAAAACTTCTTCTCTAATTCCACAAGATCTTCAAAGCTGGTGTCAGTCAGAGAATTCAAACATGATCATGCCACAGATATTCAACCCAAGCCTCCTCGCCGGCAGCAGCACGGCCGGTGCCGGTGGTAATCACAGTGCATCATATGGAGAAAATGGGTTCTTGGATCCATACTCATCAATGGGAAATTATGGAAATTCTTCAACAACAACAACTTCATTTGATAGCTTTGAAGAGGCTTCACAGTCTATTTCTTCATTTGACATGCAGCAAACAGACAACAAGCAATGGATCAATTCTAATTATCATCATCACCACCACCAACATCAAGACTGTGATGATCTTCAGTCAGTGGCTTTTGGCTATATTCAGCACTCATGAAGACAATATATATATGGTGAAGACAGACTTATATTTCTGTCAATTTTTGAGTTAGTAGCTAGCTACTACTAGATGCTGCATACTTTGAAACATGCACTTTTGTTGCTATAAATAAAAAAGAAGAAGAAGCTAGGAACCCTAGAAAATGTTCAGGCAAATCTAAGAAACCCTAAATTTCACACCCAACTTCCCTATTTTGCTTTTCTTTAATATCTAATGAAATCTTGGATATTTTTAGAGTAATGGTATTATAATTCAATATTTTCTTGAGAAAAATACCTATAGTTCTGATTCTTGTTTTTGGTAAAATATTATTCCTTTGTTTATGGACCTATATAAGGACCTAAATTTTTAGACCTGTAGAAACAGTAACATATATATATAGTAGATTACTTCAGCAGAAACCCAGTAAGTTTCACTGGATGCTAACCTTTTTAACCTGAACTCTATAAATTCATAAGATTTTCTGAGTGAATCTTCATGAATTAGCAATATAATAAAAGGCACAGCAATGTTGATATATAGTTCTATATATGTGTAGCTAAAAATCTTGGTTAAGTTTTAGCTCAAGAAAATGGCTGATATTGGGATACATTTACACTCAAATTAACATAATGATAACCATTGATTATTCAAAGCAGTCATATCATAGCTAACCATGATAATGTATACTTGAATTAAATATGAACTTTTGGAGCATTAACTCCAGCATTTGCTGAGGTATGCTTGTTGGCTAACTATCAAACATGAAATGGCAGAGGCTAAACTACAATTTAATTGTACTAAAGAACAGATTAATTATGTCATAGTTGCCTCGAATTTGGAGTGCATCATTCCCATAAGTATATTTATATATATATGTATATGATCCCAAGAAAGTTAAAAATATTCCCTCTATAAATCATAGGTTATTGGGGTTAATATATATGTATACTTATAATTAAACCTTACCTTCGTATCCATTGCTTGTTTCTTTTTGCATATTGGTTTTTTCTTCTTTCATTTATATGATATGGTTCCTTGAGAAATAATTTTACATTATAATTTGAATGCACATTGTCCAAAATATCATATAGAATCTGCTCTTATTCTAGTTTTATTTCTGTGGTCTCAATATTGTATTCTACTATTGTTAAATGTTAATCATATACAGTTACCATTTTCCATCAGCTCGATCTTCTAAATAAGAGCAATGATATTAGCTTTGTTAAATGTGATCGAGTCCTCGGGATACCTTTGAATTAAAAAGCTGCTAATTAATTCTTTGTTTAAAGATTACTGTATGTATATATATGTTTTGCTTCCATTGGAACTTGCTCTATCCATAGTTGTTTATTGATTAATTGTTTTAATTCAAAGACTACATGATTGAGCTCTAGCTTTTCTCATATTTATAATATATATAATTTTTCATGCAACAGCTTGCTTGCTTGGTTTGGTTGTTTGTCAATTTTTTTTATATATGTGGTGATGATAAAATTAATTAATTGTGTGCAGCATCAAAGATGTAGTGTATATTCAAAGTCTAATCACTAGCTAGCATCATAATTTTAAATACAATTTACACCCTTTTTATTAAATAATGAAGTCTCAAGTTTTTATCCTTTTACTGAATTTCAGGTAATTCATTGAAGTTTCTTGTTTAGATGACTTATGGGAAGTCTTGGAAGTGTGGAGTTTGAAGAATGAAGAGAAGAGAATCTCCATTAATTATTGTTCAAAGCATATTTTGAAGAAGATGAATCAAGGGTAAATGCAATGCAACCCCCAACTTTGATGTTAATTTAGAAATGGATTTTATCAGTAAAATGCATAACTTAGTTGCTAGGAGTTAGCTAGTGTTTTGAATGTGTAAGATTATTGGATCATGAATTGTTGATTCTCCATTGATCTTAATGTTAAAAAAAATGCCTTCACTTTTTCTTAATCAAGGACAATATGTGCTTTTAACATATTACCTTTACATATTTTGCCTGCCTGGTGTTGGGATGGCAAAGGTCTTGATACATTAGACATGAAAAGATTTGATGAAAAATGGAGCAGTCTCTCTTTTTTAATCATAGCTTATAAAGAATTAGAATATATGTCCTTTACAAGTTTACTTTTTTCATACTGACCAGCTAATATAGTCTCCATTCGTAAATTCATCAGCTAAAGAAAAATGGAGTATAACAAAGGGAAAAAAAAAAGAAAGGTGATGACTAATATTTTTGGGTTTTTGCAGCATAATGAAATGGTTTATATGTGTATCATTTTAATATGTATGCAGACATTTCAACAAACAAGCCATGGACTTGTATAGAAAGTGTATTATGATCATATTAATTGTGAAGATTTAAGACTGTAAGCCCAAAAGAGTATTTTTTAAAGTTGTGGAATTGCTTGCCTTCACATCAAATGGTAAAGAAACAATTGTGAACTATTTTTTTTCTCTTCCCCAGTAGATATTGTTAATACATGTTTAGAAGAGAACAATGTGTACAAGAGTTAGACTGTATGAGCCACCCACCACATTTCTAGCACAGGTCCAGCTCAGAAATGAGCTATAATCAGGGGCCACATTCCAGACGTGATGGGTTCAAGCCTTTGACCTCCCCTAACATCTCATCAGACATGGGGCTTTGCATTAAGTAAAGGCAGAAATGTCCCATCAAAATTTGCCTTTTGAAGACTCGCAGAATTTTCAAAACCAGCATGTTTTATAAGCTTCCATTGCAACTTCAATGCATTTATAGCAGAAAGTCACCTTTAGCAGGCTTTTCATTTCGTGCCCTTTTGTTATCACCAGATTATAACAGCAAAGATTAACTTGGTAGCATCATTAACTCTTTGTCCATGTTCAATACTCCATCTCCAGGGCAGGATTGCATATGTTGTATGTAGAGACCAATCAAAAATTGTACAACACTTATGTGATAACTGAACTAGAGGTTAGCTCTATCATCCACCATTTTTTTTAAATGTGGTGGTTGTTGATCTATTGCACAATATTACAAAATGTACATGACAAAGTATAACCTGTATAGCCAAAACTAAACATGGGAGATCATTCCTACCTCTAGAGTAGACGCATGTGGTACACTTAGCGCATACGCAGGCACCCTGCTGTTCCTCCTCAGGAACTCGTACCCGTAATTAATTACAAGCTTCTTCATCATGCTAGATCCTTGTTTAGCTCTCATATACGAGTGCCCTAGTATGTAAGCAATCCCAGCTTCCCTGGCTTCCATGAGTTCATTCAACTCTTCTCTTGCACCTGTGTCTATCTTTGGACTTTCTGGAATGATAAATCTCACTCTTTTCCTTGGTTGGATCACGGGTGGAGATCTTATTTCTCTCGACTCTGATGTGCTGGCTAACTCTATGTTATCAACTTCATCCTCACTCAATTGGATTCCATCTGTATGTGTAGAACATGTCCCAACTACAGCCATTTTACCGTCTTCCTTCACTGTCTCATCACTTTCACCATTTGGTTCCATGCTCCCTGAGCGTATAAACTCTGCAATGCTACATACAAGATCATTCTCAAACTCCATATCATCCTTGTGAACATCACGGTACCCATATCGTACAATGCATCTATAGAGCCTATATTCTCTTGGACCAATATGACCTACTAAAAACCGCTCCTCTGGTCTAACATGTGGAACTGGGACAGATTTAATGCAGAGAAAAACTAGGACTTGGTGGAAGGCTGGGAGGTTGGTGACAAAGTGGGAGAATATTGCCGGGATTCCAGACACAAGTTCAGTATGTATAAGGCCAATTCCCTGGACACGCACAATACCAAGGCCAGGACCCAAGCTTAATAGCCAGTTAATAGAGACCTTGTTCTGGACATCAAATTCATACTTCTTTAATGTGCCATAATGCCAGACACACATAATCATCAAGAAGATGAATGAGAGGGCAATTGGGACCCAAGCCCCTTCAAGGAATTTAATGAGGGAAGCAGTGAAGTAGAGGGCTTCAATTGTGCCAAAGAAGAATACAAAGCATATTGCAAGGAAGACACTCTTGTGCCAGCATAAGACAATAACCAAAGACATTAGGCAGGTGGTAACCAGCATAACAGTTATAACTGCCAAACCTGTTTCACAATAAGCAACTTGTTAAAGAATATTCATAGAAATCTCGAAAAATAACCATAAACTTGCATGCAATATATGATAAAGAATCAACTCCCTCTCCAAATATCTAACTGCAATTTAAGATGTGAATTTGATTTGGAACAGTTAATTTATGGTACTCATAGTATTCAAGAATCCCATGGAATGCCAAAAAATGAAATGATTAAATTTTATAATAGGCAGCCTCATAGAAGCTCTAACAGCACCACTATATATAAATTCTATATCAGGATTCTTTAACATGTTTCGTACTAGAACTAAAATACAACAACCTGACAAAATAATATTCAAAGAAACAAACATAAGCACCCACAATAGCATCCCAAAAACAATAAACAGTAAACAGAGATAATAGAATACTAATGATCGTACCTGAGGCATTTCCTAAACGCTTAGTGTCTCTGAAACCAATGGTGACAGCCAAGCATAACAGCATCAAAGTCCAGTTGATCTCTGGGATGTAGATCTGACCATGGATTTTGGATGATGTGTGGACAATTTTTACCTTAGGAAAGCATCCCAAAGCAGAGCATTGTTTGATGATTGAGAAAGTCCCCGTGATGATAGCTTGGCTTCCCACCACTGCAGCGAGTATGGCTATAACAAGAACTGGCCATCTCAGTTTATCTGCAAAAGTAATGGAGGTTATACTAAGCTAAAACTTGCCTATCATACAACCTCAATAAAAATTGCTCTATATACCTGGTACAGATACATAAAATCCAATTCGGTAATCACGATCTTCGAAATGATGCTTAGATAGATAGGCAGCTTGCCCCATATATGCAAGAACCAAGGATGGATACACCACTGAGGTAAAAGCAATCTGGAGAAGAAGGACTGTTAGACAAAGCTGTTACTTTTAAGTGGCTATGGACTAAAGAATAAGCATATTCTTTTTCTGAAATCTTTTTGGTCGTTATAAAATAGGGAAGGAGAAAAAAGGTAATATAGTTGTGAAAATTTACTCTATGAAGACCAATTTTCACCCACTAAAAGAATATAAAGGTCATGACTGTTAAGTTATCATGTCAACTAGTAACTGTGAGTGTACCCTATGATCCTATCCTAAACAATAATGTTTTTGATGAGAAATTGAGAAGCATCATGAAGAACTATTTTAATCAAATGCATTGCCTATTATGTAGTTGACACAACTAACCAAATAACTTTCAAAAAGCAATTTACAGGCCTGAACCAAAATTGATAGCCACCTAAACACTAGCATGCACACCTCAGGAAATATTATTTGTTTATGACAGACAAGTCAAGCCTATTATAATAAACTCGGCAGCCAGCACTATTTGCAGAAAATGTAGCATTCTGATACCATATCAATGAATACCATATCACACAAAATATAGCATGCTGATACCAACATTCTTTCATAGACGTAAGGCTCATGGACCCCCAAAGAAGTGCAGGGGTTAAATTCGGGTGCAGAGGACCATACCTTTATTGACAACTGAGAAAAGTGTCCAAGATCAGCAAACATAGCTTCTGAGCCTGAATAACAATCAAGCTATTTAGAAAAGCCTCCACAATCATGATGCTGATAAGAAAACACACAGAAGCAATCAAATGCTTACCTGTTATGCATAGCAGAATCCCGCCCAAGGACATCCAACCTCCTCTTTGAGTTTTCCTCAAAAACTTGTACATATAATATGGTGAAAGGGCTTGATACACATGAGGATTCCAGTGTATAATATTATATATCCCAATGGTGCAAATGCACAAGAGCCACGTTAGAACCACTGGTGCAAACAAGAATCCAACCCTGTGGGTGCCATAATGTTGAAGGGCAAACAAGGCTATCAGTATGATGCATGCAACTGGAACCTCTACATCTGCAAGTTGTTGAATATTCAGGAGCAAAGGTCACTAAGAGGCATGTCATTTATGTAAAAGTAGGGAAATTACAGTAGAATTAATCATCTGACATGAAAATGAGATTAAAGAATGAGGCAAGCATTAGAAGCAACAGCAATAAAAAAAGTGAGGATGACTGTGGCAGTAATGATGTCAGTAGCCAGAAGAAAAATATCATTAGCCTGTTTTGCTGCAATCTCTTGAACCCCAATGTTAGTTAACTGTGAATCATGAAAAGCATTTTTATCACTATCTGAATTCTTATATGGATAACGAAGATAAGTCCATTAATTCTTTTAGACAAAGAACAGCTAGGCTGCTGTTTCTATTATATAAAGAAGTTTTGAAAATAATTTCTCGTGCATGCCATAACTGCAATGGAAAAATGCAACTGCACCAATATTAGCACTGAACTACTAGCAGAAGTACTTCTGGATTCAAATCTATAATTTTCATAATCACATGCTTTTCCCCCCTCCAAATAATCCCCTTGGACAATTCTTACAGAACAGATGGTTAAAAAGTATGGAGAGTTTCCAGTAAACCTGCACACATCAAATTAATGGAACTCATGTCCCATACTTTCTGAACCTTCACACAGGCCTTGACCAGTTCAGAACCCACTAAACTATAACTACGTGTACCCCACCCACTACCAAACCCAGCCACCCACTTGCAGAGATGACCTACCAGCCACTATATAAATACAAACAACTTGTGTCCTTTAAGAGTTGAAACCTGTTAGGTAGCAAAAGGCCGCCAGGATTCAAGATAGTTTCGAGTTTAAAAACAAAGGGAATCAGGAGGATGCAATTGAAATGAAATGAATTCGATTATATTAGATTGAGTATTGGTATTGTAACTGAAACATGCCAGCTCAGCATTACAACAGACAAAATTTTGCACAAGTTGACAAAGTGGCATCATGGGCTTCAGAGTATAGTGCATCAATTATGAGGTTAATGAAAGTTCAATATACTGAATATGAACAAAAGGAAACTGAACCTAAAAATTGCTTTGGTGCCAACGAAATCAAATAATTACAAACAAATTGCATACAAGTTATTTACCAAAGACACACAAATTAAACAACTATTTCTCAGTCTAGTTTGCTATAATCAGTCTACTATCACAAACATATTAACAAGCTGCAAACAATGAAAATTTAAATAGTAAGTTGAAGAAAAACAAAACCTTACATTTGTGATGCTCTTTTTGCATGGAAAGCTCAAGACCTGAAACTGCAGAAAATACTGCACCAAAAAAGTAATTACCCGGATGGTCAAACAATCAAACCAATTATCATCAAGAGCGCACACACACATACACACCCAAAAACAAAAAAAAACCAAAAAATAGACCAGAACCAACAACTAATAAAAGAAGAATAGACTTGGTTACCAGAGATAGCAGGGGTTAAGACACCATCACCAATCACCATACATGTCCCAATCAAAGCCAACACAAGCAAAAACCTCTGCAGCACTCTATATTTCTCTAAAGTAGTTTTCAATCTGGCACCAAAACTTGAATTTGGTGTTGAACTACTACTATCCTTCTTATACTCATACAGTTCTTCATCCGCCAACTGGCAATTAGGCAGTGAGTTGACTCGGGCGTGTCTACACAACAAAGAATACAAAGCAAATGTCCCTCCTTCTCCATTATCATCAGCTCTTAAGACCACAAACACGTACTTTAACAAAGGTATTAAAGTAAGTGTCCAGAATACAAAAGACAGAACCCCAAAAATCTCTTCATTTGTCTCTGAGTGTTGAATATCTTCAGCAAACGTGCTCTTGTATACATAAAGTGGAGAAGTGCTTAAATCTCCATACACAACTCCTAAACTTTGATATGCCAAAGTTAATACTGTTTTCCATGATTCTTTCTGCACACAAGGGAAAACAAAAGCAAAAAAAAAAAAAAAAACATCTTTTTTTAGTTTGCTTACCAGAAACAGAACATAAATTTGATCATGAAACTGAAAAGGTACAATTCAAGAACAAGAATTTGATCATAAGACCAAAATGACTTCTTTTTGAAAAAGAATGCACGATCATATTGAAATGGATTAACTCCAACAAATAAACAAATGCATAAATTGATGAATAATACCCAACTCACCTTTACACGGTTTTGATAAAACCCAGTTTCCGGATCCATGATTAGAGTCTTCAAAAAGTAGAAAAATCCATTCTTGAAGAGAATTAAGAACAACCCATTTGCTAAAATACCACCCTCACCAGTAAAAAAAAAAAAAGTTGTTTCAATAACCACACAACAAATATATAATATAACAGTGAAAGAAAATGATACAAGAATAGATAAAGACTATCTTTATCCTTATTTTATTTCACTTGTTTACTTAATTAGCAGTTGAACAACCCATGAATGCAGACAGAAGAAGAAAAACAAACACGAAAACACTAAAAAAATACTATAATCCAAGATTATGATGATATAATGGGTACTCTCTAAACTTGAAATTGAAAAGAACCCAACTCACAAAAAATAAAATAAAATAGAATAGAATTGAATATTTTTGCTTATGGTTCTGGGAAAAATAGAAAGGTGGAATTTTTTTAATATATATATATATATATAGAAGAGGGGAGTGTGTGTGATTTTGTTTTAGTTTAGTATTTGGCAAGAGTTCTTAGCTAACTTTTTGTGTGTAGAAGTAGAATAATGGCAGATATATGAGAAAGTGGCAACGTGCACTGCAATTGAGCAGGCAAAATCGGAACCTTTGGCATCTAATGCAATGCATTGTTTCTCAGGCAAATAAGATTATTAAAATAAACTAAATTATAATTTATTTAAATTTATAAAATTGATTGCTATTTAATTGTCCCAAGCAGTTTAAATATTGAAAGGTATGGACATATAATACTAAAATTTGATCTTTTCCTCCCGCTTTAATTAAACCACTTTAACCAGCTCAAAATAAAAATATTATTAATTATTTTTTTTGTTATATTCAGAATTTTAAGTTTTTTTTTTAATAATTTTAGTTGGAATAATTACCCACCATTTATCATTTAGGCTACTTATGAGAAACTAATTTTTAGTTGGAGTAATTGAATTAGCCATCATTTATCATTTGGGTTATTTATGAGGAACCAGTTATAAGAGGTCGTGAAAATTTTAATAGTCAAATAATAAAAATTAAAATTATAAGATCTTGATTTTAGATCAAAATTTTAATAAAATTAATTTTAGAATAAAGTATAAATTTAAACTTTTTAATAATTCATCAATTTTGATTGGTTGAGTTTTAATAAATAAAAAAAAAGTTGAAATAGAAACTGAAAATATGTGTTTTTTTTTTTTATTTCGTCAACTCCATACTCTTAACTTACTAAAAAAAAAAAATATACAACACAATATTCCCCGACCCATTTGGGAAAAATTAATGAACTAATTAGAATTGAAACCAAAATGAGATTTGTGTTTATTTTTATATGGTTTTCTTTTAATTTTTTCTTTTGTTTTCATAGTTTAATTTGATTTTAAAATAGTAATAATTCATATGATGATAATATCACATAGTACATATATATAAGTTTTTGAGTTAATATTCCGAATGTATAAGTATCCACTTATAATTATATTAGTTGGAAGTAGGTTTATTTTATATTTTTAAAAGTATATTTTAAATATGAAATTACTTTTTAGATTCATCTAAAGAAACACTTATGACATTTATAGTGATAATATATTAAAAATTACTCAGAATATTCAATTATAATTTCGTACTCTTTGAATCCACAATCCAAGTACCAATCTAATTAACAATATTAGATTTCTATGTTCATGTAATTAGTTGGAGCAGAAGTAAATTTTGGGTATTGTTTACCAAAGAAAAAAAAATACATCTCAAATTTGGACCAACAATGATAGCTTACTGAATAATTTCGCACGAAGGACTGCCTTATTTTTGGGATGTCATCTTCCGCAAAATTGACTGCTGAACAACAACCTACAATAAGAGTATTAATGTGATTTATGATAATTCAACCAACACTTCAATTTTAA
>CATIWO010048148.1:0-13178 GCA_949673435.1 Macaranga tanarius | reverse complement strand
GAATTAATTTAATGATTAGAAATAACTTAAATTATTCATGTCCATAATTTGGGATAAACTTTGCTTTATAATATGTGTGCTTGATTTAAATTATTATGAGTGAGGATGAAAGTTAAGCCATGATGTTTAAATTATTGAATACATGTTTAAACAATTTATAATCGAAAGAGTAAATTGATACATTAATAGACCCAAGGAAATACATCTCATTGGAGAATAATTAAATTTACATGGAAATGAATTGATAGATAATTCCTAATAAATGTTATAATTGTTCTAATTGTTCTAATTGTTGTTGCTCTAAAATTTATTATAATAGTATATTAGTATTTAGTTTTTGTTTAAATTAATTAGAACTTGTATTAAATTTATTTGAGCCTTAAACAAGTTTTAAATAACATTAATTAGTGGCTAGCTCATTTAATTCTTGTGGGATACGACACTTGTACGCACCATATACTACTAATTCGATCTCGTATACTTGCGGGTATCGCATTTATAATTTTGCGTGAACATTCGGCCGTTTCTATTTCGTTTTTTTCTTATAGTGTAACCATCATAATCTTACAAATTAAAAGCAAAGGTTAATAGTATAAGAAAAAGATAAACTTTTCAATTAAATACATAAAAAATCTAAAGAATAAAACTCATAGAAAATAAGAAAATTCAAACAAATTTTAAACTTTAGAAAACCTTTAATTATAGCTAGCTAACTTTTTTTTTGAAAACGTTTATAAAACAAGGACACCCTTCTTAAATAGGTAATTCTTTATATATATATACACACATTTAGATTACTCATATTCATTTTCAAGCATTGCAATAGATTGAATCACTTTCATTTTTCACTTCGTCCCTCATCCTTTTTCTTTATTTATTTATACGTTTGCACTTGGCATGCTTTTTTTTGCTAGTTTCTACCATAACTTATAAATTCAAATAAAGGTCTAATAATCAAAATTATTCAAATCTTACAAACTCCACAAATTATATTTGAAAAACTTTTCACTTACTCGAAAAGAGAAGTATGTATTTAAAATTTCTTTAGAATTCTAAGTACTAAAAGATTAATTTTAAGATTTAAAACATAAGAAAAATGTTAAATAACGATTATACACATTTATATTTACAAATCTATGTTTAATATAATCAATTTATAATGTTGATAAGTGCAAAATTTTAATTTGGGAGAATTAGAAGTTATATTCCAGAAAGACTTGCGTACTACTATAAAATTAAAAATTAAAAATTTTCAAAGTTTGAAATTATTTTTTTATATATATTTAGAAGCTTTTATCTTCTTATGTATTTTCAAATTTCTTTTACTTTGCCATATAAATAATACTTAGCTAATAAAATAATAATAAACAATAAGTTTTTTTAGATGGAAAAATATGGGATTTATGCTTGAAGATTTATTTGTGACTTAATAGAATAAGTCTTTATATCTACTATTTTTATTTTTTCTTTTTTAAATAAAAAATTAAACTTATTTATTTGTTTTATTATAAATTAGTTTTCCTCATTACTTAATCAATTTCTACCATTTCTTCAGCTTCACAAGAAAGTGACATTGCTTTATTCGAAGCAAAATTACTTTTTTTTTTCTTTTTTCTTTTAGCAATCAACAAACCATATTGGCAAGTAGGGCAAGTGATATTAATAAATTAACTATCAGTATTGCATTAAAATTAGAAGCATGTAGTATATACTTTAAACACTTGAACTCTTAATTAAATTAAGTAATACTAAAAAATCCAAACCAAAGATATTTGAATTGGGTTTGGACAATCATTTTGGTTGGTTTCATAACAAATAATAAATAAAATTAAGTATAAAATTTAATAATTAGTTGTGAATCCACACATTATTGTAAAATAAAATAATTATACAGATAATTATAACAGAATAACAACTAAATAAATTAAAAATAAAATATATTACAAAAATTTTATTTTTTTAAATTTTTGTTGCAATAATTTACTTTAGTTATAATATTAGTTTTTAGAATATATATATATATATATATATTCTATATTTTAGAATAGAATTAATATTTTTGCATAATAATCGATCTATTCTCAATTATGGTTTCGTTATAGTTATTTTTGGGTACAAGAAAATATGATAAAGAACGAAGAAAAAATTTGAAATGAATGGAATGTGGAGTTTGAAAACTTGCATGTGTTGTCGTGGCTTAGATACCAAAAGGATAATAATTTTTGGAGGTTTCTTAATTAGAGGATAGCTTCTAAAAAAAATAACAAAAAAAAGAAGTTAGTGACTTCTAATTTGCGAACAAGATCATAAAGGGTCATAGTTGAAATGAGGCAACACTTGACAAAACGTATCCCCTCAAGTGACCTCAAATATTTTACTGGAAAACCAAAGTGATCATTATTCAAACCGAATTTATTGCAACGTGTGGGTCATGCCGGATATGATGAAATGGCAATAGCAGCAATTCAGCAAGTAGGATAAACGTAAGGGGCACTCTCTCTTCTTCCCTTCGCTAACATTACGTTACAGCAAATGATGCAATACTGATGATTGGATGAGGTCATATATACAAATTTTTATACTAAAACAACAAACATGGAAATATCAAATATTAATAAAGTTGGATACTAGAATGTGACGTCAGAACCTAAATTAGAAAAAAAAAATCTTTGAGCTACCGAACCATTTTTTAGTATTTTATATTAAATTCTACATTTTTATTTATTTATACATTGGCCTATTCATTTAATTTTATTTTACAAAATAAGTAATTGAATTTTGGCTTATTGGTGAAAAAACTCCAAACGTTTGCGACTTTTTATAATCAAACTTTTAATTTTTACAATAATATCCCGATTTAACAAATATTTGACAATTTTAATACAAATAGTTTTTTGATGAAAATTAACTAGAAATGCTGACATGACATCTTATAAAAGGCCAAATTTATCCTTTTTAATTTATAAATCTATATCGTCATTAAAATCCAAACATTTAAAGTTTTTAGCAATTTTATCCCAACTTTCAAATTTTGATAAAATATTTAATTTAGCCAATTAATAATCATTTATTTAAAATTAAATAAAATATGCACAATAAAATAATTAAATTTACTATTAAGAAATTGTTAAATTCACAAATAATTTTTATAATAATTTTAAAAGTTTAAGATATTTTTAATATAAAAATTATTACTTTAGATAATTTAAAATTTGTAATTATTTCGTACTTATTTATTTGAAAAGTAGTTAAACATATCTAATTTTAAAATGCAAAGAAAATTTTTCTTATTTTATAACATACACATATATAAATTTTAAAAATTATTAAAATAATAGTTAATTATAAATTTAAATTTGTCTTACGTGTAAATTTAATTTTTCAATTATCATGTCAATAACTTTTTTTTTTATTTTGATCAAATAATTTTAAACTGAATATTTTTTTAAAAAAAATAAAAAATGTGATAAAATTGTCAAAGTCACAAACATTTGAATTTTTTATGCCAATAGATATTTATTGATTTTACAATGTAAATGGTAAATTTGACATTTTATAGATGTCACGTCTAGCATCCTATATTTGATTTTGACCAAAAAATTATTTGTATCAAAATTGCCAAACATTTATTAATTAAATCCATATATTATTGTAAAAATTGAAAGTTTGGGATTAGATTGCAAAAAGTCATAAACATTTGGATTTTTTTATACCAATAGGCCTTGAATTTTTATATTTAAAAATTATGCTTAATTAAGTTCTATGTATGAATTATTAAATTTCAATGTTCAAATTGTGTTTTACAAAATTAAATTATAATTTTGTCTTTATAATTTAAATATAGGGAATTATATTATATATTTTGTAACATATAATTGTTGATAGGTGTATGAAATATATACTGAAATAAAACTTCATTTACTTTAACAATTATATAGTTTTAGTTAATTATGTTAAAATTTTATTTATTTTTTATTTAAATTCTTAGTTCTCTTTTTATCTTATATTTTAGGTATTTTTATGATTTATCTAATACTTATTAAAAAAATATTAAAGAGCAAAATTAAAGAAAGCAAGTTTCGGAAGTTAAATGATGATAAGTCTACTGATCATGTCACTTTTGAGACATATGGTGAAATATACACGACAAATTTTATATGTCAGTCTATTCATCACTAAACATTTTAGTCTAATTTGTCATAAAAAAAAAAAAATCATGTGTCATTTAAATGTGAGAATAAAGAGATATATCAATGAAGTACCAAGATATGTTTAGATGTTGTCAACAGATAACCAGTGACATAATTTTACTTGAAAAAGAAATGAAAATTAAAGAATTAGAAAATGTTGTAAACTAAAAAGTTATTAAAGACATCTTCACGTTTCGAGTTAGAAAATGTTGTAAACTAAAAAGTTATTAAAGACATCTTCACGTTTCGAGTGCAAAAATATCATTTAAAGGTTTATAAGTTATCAATATTTGTAGACCAAAAAAAAAAAAAAAAAATTTACGTAAGTGTGAATGGAAACAAGCTGAAGTGTGTACACGGAGACTTAGAACACCACAACGGTGGAAAGCAGAGCCGTAATGCAGTGGAAACTGGAATCAGGTGCTACACTAAAAACAACATGAAAGTTGAGCATGAGCACCATGGCACTAATGTAGGGCCGCGATGCTACGAAGCGATTTTCTTGCTGAATTAGACTTTTTTGACCTTCAAAATAATAAGTTTATCCGGAAATGATGTCTATATAAAATAAATATTGTTTTTATGAAAAAAGATACTGATGTTAGGAGCCTTAATTGAGTTTGACGAAGGTTCTTGATTGATGATGCCTGTAAATACAAATAACATGGTGAAGATTACTTGTGGATCCTTGATTGATGAGCACTCCAATGCATAAGTTAGATTTGTATAATAACGTCCTTTTCAGGTTTCTAGTAGTGTAAAGAAAAAAATGTAGTATTCTGACTTCTTTTTTACTTATCGTGCTACTTCTGAATTTGGCCCCCTCAATTTTGTCGAACACTTGTTCTTATAGTCAATTATTTGGATTCATGGCTACTACTCTCAAGCCAACTTATTAATTTATAAAAAACATTTCACAATAATTAGACAACAACCACCACCACTAACAACTATAAACCATACCACAATAACAAACAATAATTAATAAATAAATAATTATATTTATATAACTTATAGATGCATTCAAATGAATAAATAAATTAATAATTATATAATTATTAGATAGTTATTAATAAACTAATTAATTTATAACACACATAAAAAAAATATAAAACATGGACAAAACATGGACAACGACCTGACAACAACTAAAAAACAATAACAACCTAACAACCATTAGATTTAAATAGCTCTAATATCATCATTTACTCAAATATCACCATTTAAAAAAAATATTCAATTAAAATATAACCACTTAAAAATATTAAATTAATAAATTTATAATTATTTATATATTTATTAATTATTATTAATATTTAATAATTTAAATAATTTTTATTAAGTTAAATAATTTAATAAATTTATATTTTAATAAATGTATATTTATATAAATTAATAAATAAATTTAAATTAATAAAGTTAAATAAATTTATTTAAAGAAATTAAACAACTAAAAATAGTGAAAGTGCTCTATTGGGCGGTGAACAAGATTTATGAAAATTTTAGATTAATTCAAAGATTTAGAGGTTAATCAAAGAGGTACGAAATAAGAATAAAGGCAAGAAAGAAAAACAAGTTATGAACATTTTGATTTATAGAGGTTCAGATTCACAAAATTCGACTCCTTTATCTAACTTTTGCCCAATTTAGGATTTTTAATCCATTACTCCAATCTATTAGAAAAATTGATTACAATTAAGAGTTTTTTTAGGCTCAACTCAAACTTTTACAATAATTGAGTTTTTCTTGTCTAAACTCAAACCACAACCCAAATTCTAAGTATTTTATTTGGCTCACACTTAAACCAAACACTAGAGTTGATCCTAACTTCCCCTTACTTGACCCAAGAAAGAGATGAAGCAGAATCCTAAATCTAATACACAACCCACTCTTAATAGAGTCTAAAAATGTTCTTAAGTTTACAAAGAACAATTAAGACAATAATGAATTTCTAAGCAATCAATTCTCACAATTAACTTTCTGTTAGTCTTAAATATTCACTTAAGAGTTTCTAGTAGTAGTCGTATTTTATCAAAAATTGAACTTAAGATGAGGTCATATGATTGAGGTAATTAGAGTTTGACTATGACTCTAGCCAATATTAAGATCTTGTAATGAAGGAAAATTTAGTGCATGATAATTATGTTCTATGGTTCTTGTGGATCTGCGTATAACATTCATTTCTAATTGGGTAGTCGTGATATCTATGCTAAGAGTCACTCACGACTTATGAAAACTAAATATGATTAATTGGGATTTCACATTTAGTATGAAAAGGTGTTTTGATAATATTAAGTGCTAATATTATTTCCCATTACTATTTAAATTTGAACCTAGTAAGTCACACATACAAGAGTTGCACATTTAAAGATTAATATTAATTTAATTATTAATTAAAGAGTTTAATTGATTAATTAAATTAATTGAATTAGATTTGCGCGTATTCTGGGAATTAGCATATCCTAAAATCTAAATTCAAAGATTGAGACTTTATTGTAATTAAATAAATATTAATTTGGACTTGATTAAATATGTGATATTAAGTTCAATGACTAAATTAATATTTGTCTCCAAGTTTATTTATATATGGGCTATGAGATGGACCATTTATATTTATAGAGATGGACTTAAGATGGGCTTTCTTTAAAGAGTTTAAATTAGCCCATTAGTTGACTTCTTTGGTATGGAGTGGGCCTTATCTAAGTGTTAGAGAAGCTCATATGCCTATAACCTTAGCCCAACTCATTAAGGGTTAATGAGGTCAAAGGTTAAGGTTATCCATGTAACTAAATAACACTTACAAACTCAAAAAGCAAAGCCATGCATATAGATTAAATGTGAGACACTCAAGCTATTACAATGCAAGTGACTTAAGTGTGAGACACTCAAGTTATTATTATTATTAAATTGGTTTTTGTTTAAGTTAGTGGAGAGTGTAGAGACAACACACTACTAACACATTTTAATATTTTTGAGAGCAAATTTAATATTCTTAGAAAAGAGAGAAAAAAGTTGAGAGTGTCTTATTCCTTCTTTTTCTTTTAGTGTAGAGAATTCAAATATACATAAGGGTTGTGTGCTTTTAAGTCAGGGCTATTGATATACAAGAGTTGTACAAGACCACATCCATTATCCATTAGAGGTTGCATCCTTATTTCATACATTCAAGCTTGGAGGGGCTCTAACAAGCATCTTGGGTCAAAGAAGAGAGGCTTATGGGTAGAGCTTCACTAACCTTGGAGATCTTCCTTGTGCAACAAATGTGTTTCGAGATAGAGGATTCACACTTGGGGAGCTTGGAGCTTGGAGCTTGGAGCTTGTAAATCAATATTAACCAAAGCTTGTCGAGCGTGCTACCAACTAAGGAGTTTTGTAAGTGTTACCAAACTCTTAGTTGATAGGTGTTGTAGTATAGTGGTATGATTTGGTTATTTATTGTTAAAATATTATTCTTGATGCATGTTTTATGTAACACCTGCACTTTAGACAACACGCATGCATTATACCTTTCATGACGTATGGTGTAGAGTCATGGCTTATATTTAAGTATGGGCATGTGCATGTATTATTTAGAGAGGGACCTAATTGAAAGATAAGTTAAGACTAAATTGTCACAATTAGGAAGTTAGGGGTTTCTATACAACAATCCCATTTCATTAAGGGGCTTAGATGATATTTTGGTGATAAATGCTACAACTATCAAGCTTTTCATTTAATGGCTGCATTTATTGGTAGAGACACCTTAGTGTATATTTGGAGAATTTTGATTGGTGTGTGTATATGTGTGTGTATGGTTGTTTGGTGAGTGTAGAGATTTGGAGAGGTAAAGAAAAGAGTGTTCTTGATTAAGCTTAGAAAATTTTGATATTCTCTACTCATTTAGCCATAATTTTGGGAAGCTATAGAAGATCTATAACCAATTGAGGCATCAATTTGGTAAGTTTTTATGTAATTTTGTTATTTGAAGTTAGGTTTTGATGTTGTGAAATTTATGCTCTGTTTTTCACTTGCATCAGTCTTATTGTTTTAGCCATAACGTAGACTATAGAGCTCTGACTTAAAAATGATTAAAGGCTCTGAAAACTTCAGTGAGTCCTCTATAACTTTTATGTTTTGAGCTTGAGCTAAATTGTTTCTAAGCTTGTCATATAAGGCCGGACATTTTACTGTGCATGTAGGGTGCCCTGTTGTACCCGATTGATTTCAAAAATCCATAATTAATTCTATACATGTATGATTTGAGTAATTCTAATTGGAATTAAAGGTAGACTCATAACACTAGCTTTTATAGTAATATCATTGTCATTAGACTTGTGTGTGCATCATTTGGTCATATTGAACTTGAAATACTAAATTGCATCTAGTGAGATTGGATGCAAGTTCTATGGTTGTTATGTGGGATTGATGTATAATTATGTGTAGGGGTTAACAGAGGAAAGAAAATCACTCATAATTAGAAGAAAGACCCTTTTTGAAGTTAGAAGCACTTAGAGGTAAATAATTACTAATATATGTTATGTACCTATGCTAAACTCCTATATATATAATTGTATATTTCCTTTGATGAAATTGAATAAATATATGGTTTTATGAATATGATGTGGAATGAGTTCCCACCATTTTGTGTGTTTGAAATATGATGAGGATGTCAACAAATGATGATATATGTATATTGTATAGTGTACATTATAAATGTGTATGTGGAATGTTATGAATGTGAGTATGGATGGAATGTTGGTGAATTGTTGTTATAATGACTTGTTGAGATACAATTACATCGAGTTATAATATGTTATATTAGTTGTGCTGTAATTCACTTGAAGGTCAAATATGTGAGGAAAGTAAGGCATTATGATAACGTGTGAAAGTAGGACTGAGCCGGTCGGATAATCTCCACTGATTATGTATGATGGGCAAGTTGAGCCGGGCGTATAGCTATCCATAAATGATATGTGTGAAGTAAGACTGAGCTGGGCTAATAGTCTCACTAAATGGCCATTTGATTGATATTGAATTCTGAAAAAAATAGCCAATAAGGCTAAGTGTGAGATATTTGTATAAGGAAAGGTCCAACCATATACTAACTGTTGTATTGAAATATACATACTTTAAGTTTATACTTTTGAATGAGGTGAAATGTGTGAATGGGTTGTTCTAGTTGTAAAGTGATGAATATAGATATTTTTATCTTATGAATGATTGAGAATTATATGTTGATGAAAGGATTGGTGATGTTTAATATGTTTATGAAGTGTGAACTACCCGACAAATGATTTGGAGTTAGCTGCCATTGTTTATGCCTTGAAGACTTAGAGGTATTACTTATATAGAGGTACCTTTTCTATCTTCATAGACCATAAAAGCTTGAAATATATTCCTACTTAAAAGGAATTAAACTTAAGACAACGAAGATGGATGGAATTGTTGAAGGATTATGATTGCACTATAGAGTATCATCTGAGAAAGGTGAATGTAGTAGCAGATGCTTTGAGCCAAAAAACTAGAAAATGCTCTGCGGGATTGATTTGTCATGATATGGATAATTTAATGGCTTTATAGGTGATGAATGTTTCATTTGATGTTGAAGTAGATCACTCATTGGATACATTACAAATTAAACCATCATTAGAAGATCAAATTTGAGATGTTCAAATGGAAGATGCCTACTTGAAAAAGATGAAAGAAAAGGTAGAAGCAGGACTCAATATATAATTTACTATGAGAGAGGATGGTATGTTGATGGTTGGAAATTGCGTGTGTGTTCCAAATAGTAGTGAATTAAGGAAGCAAATCATGAATGAAGCACATATAGCTCCTTATGTGATGCACCCAGTAGCACTAAATTGTATCAAGATTCGAAGTCATTCTATTGGTGGCCGGTAATGAAAAGAGATATAGCAGAGTTTATTGCAAGATGTTTGACTTGTCAATAAGTAAAGGCGGAATATCAAGCTCCTACCAGGAAGTTGCATGCTTTAGCAATATCAGAATGGAAATGGGAAAAGATCACTACATATTTTATGATTGGACTACCTTATACTTTTTGTAAGCATGACGCAGTATGGGTGATAGTTGATCGGTTGACCAAGTCGACTCATTTCTTACCGATACAAATGAATGATTCTTTAAACAAGTGAGCATCCTTGTACATAACATAAATTATGAGGCTACATAGAGTTCCTTTGTCCATTGTGTCCGCTAGAGATCTGAGGTTCACTTCTCATATCCAAGAAAGTTTGCAAAAAGCTTAGGGGACAAAGTTGCATTTTAGTACCATTTTTCATCTGCAAATAGATGGTCAGTCAGAAAGGATGATCCAGACACTAGAGGATATGATGAGAGCATATACCTTGGAGTTTAAGGGCAATTAGGATGACTACTTACCATTATTAGAATTTGCTTATAACCACGGATATCACTCTAGCTTCGGAATGGCACCTTGTGGAGCCTTATATAGAAGAAAGTGTAGAAGCCTAATATATTGGGATGTTGAAGGTTTGAGGTAACTTGAAGGTCCAGATTTGGAGCAAGAAACAGTAGATAAAATTAAAGTGGTCAAGAAATGTCTTAAAGCGGCATAGGATCATCAGAAAAACTATACGGATCAACACTGCCGGGAGATGGACTATCCAGTTGGTGAGAAAGTCTTTCTAAAAGTGTCACTATGGAGGTGAATTTTAAGATTTGGAAGGAAAGGAAGTTGAGTCCAAAATATGTAGGATCGTATGAAATTCTAGAGAAGGTGGGACCATTGGCATATAAATTGGCTTTGCCAAGAGAATTATCTTCTATACATGATGTATTTCATATATCCATATTGAGACGGTATAGATCGGATCCAAGTCACAACAAAAGCCAGAGATAGAAATTTCTGAGGGATTGACATATGTGGAAAAACCAATGGAAATTCTGGATCGAAAAGTGAAGCAATTAAGAAACAAAGAGATACCTATAGTGAAGGTAAAACGGAGTTATCATTCTCCTAGAGAAGCAACATGGGAAGTGGAGGAACTAATGAGATAAATGTTTCCATATTTATTTCTAAACAGTGGTGAGTAGTTAAATTTTGAAAACAAAATTTTTATTAAAGAGGGGAAAATTGTAACACTCGCACTTTAGACGACATGAATGCATCATACCTTTTATGACATATGGTGTAGAAGTTAGTGTAGATATGCCCTATGGCCATTCATGTATATAGACATTGTATATTTATCCCTATGGCAATAAAATATTCATTTGGATTAAAGTGTTTGTTTATTTGAATGTTTACCCTTAGTATAATGTTCGATAAGTTTATTATCAAAAGTTGATAATATGAGTGACAAACTTATTTAGCACATATACTATAAATGTTCATAGTCGTTGGATTAATAATTGGTAGTATTAATCCATAGACTATCACCTCTGTCTATTTTCCTTGATCGATATGTAATATCGATAGTGGGAGGTACCGAGTCTTATACTACTTGATATGAGATATCAGAATAGACATGTGGATACTCATGTGATGAGTGGATCGAATAGTGACGTAAGATTTGTTATTGCATGGATATTCACTTAAGTCAACAATCACAATCTTGAACATAATGGTGCATATGGTCCTTTGACCTGAGGCGACGTGATCGTCCACATATAGTTGGTTAGAGTTTGTTATCGCTTACATACCTATGCTAGCCATGTGTGGGTATATAGCGTGTGGTGTCTCTAGTTGGTTATATGTAGGGATGAGTGATCAGCCAAGATGGAATTCATTACCTGGAGTGAACCGGGATAAGATCTTATGCTATCTAAGTTATTCTTGATGAATAAGTACCTGGCCAGGTCAAACTCGACTTACCCGAAAAGTGTTTCGGTGCTAGAAAAGAGTTTCTAGTGGAAGTCATGTTTTATCGAGAATTGAACTTAAGATGAGGTCATGTGATTGAGGTAATTGGAGTTTGACTAAACCGTGACTCTAGCCAAAATCAGGATCTTGTAATGAAGGGACATTTAGTGCATGGGAATTGTGTTCGATGGTTCTTGTGGATCTACATAAAGCATTCAATTCTAATTGGGTAGTCGTGATATCTATATTAGGGGTCACTCACAACTTATGGGAACTAAATGTGATTAATTGGGATTTTTACATTTAGTATGGAAAGTTGTTTCCATGATATTAAGTGTTAATATTATTTTCCATTGCCATTTAGACTTGAACTTAGTAAGTCACACACATAAAGGTTGTGCTTGAAAGACTTATATTAATTTGATTATTAATTAAAGAGTTTAATTTATTAATTAAATTAATTGAATTGGATTTGCGCGTATGTGGGGATCTAGCATATCCCGAAATCTAAATTCAAAGATTGGGACTTAATAGCAATTAAATAAATATTAATTTAGACTTGATTAATATGTGATATTAAGTTTAAGGACTAAATTAATATATGCCTTCTAATGTATTTCACCCATGAGATGGACCTAGTATAATTATGGACTTAAGCTTGGGCTTTATTTAAAGAGTTTAAATAAGCCCACATGTTCAATATGGCCAATGAGATGGACCTAGCTCATTAATAAATGAACTTATGCATGGGCTTCATTTAAAAGAGTTTTAATGAGCCCATTTGTTAGATAGGTATGGGTGGGCCTTCTCTAATTGTGTAGAGAAGCCCATGTGCCCATAGCCTTAGCCCATATCCATTAAAGGTTAGTGGATATCAAGGCTAAGGTTATCCAAGCAACCAAACACCTCCCACTCACAATATAGCCAAGCCATGCATGTAGCTTGAGTGTGTGACACTCAAGCTATAGCATTGCATGTGACTTGAGTGTAAGACACTCAAGTTATAGATAATTTAATATTGTTGGTTTTATTTGAGTTAGTGGAGAGTGTAGAGATAACTCTCTCACTCCTTATGCATGTGAATTGAGTGTGAGACACTCAACACATAAACTATTATCATATTAGCTTTATTTGAGTTAGTGGAGAGTGTAGAGACAACT
>CATIWO010048140.1:0-44168 GCA_949673435.1 Macaranga tanarius | reverse complement strand
TACTACTACTAAGTTTAAATATATATGTATACATTTACATTATTATTAATAACAACTATAATTTATATTAATTATATATTGTGTACTACTAATCTAATATTAAGTAAAACAAAAAACTTAAATTACAAATTATACTTTAATATTAATTAATATCATTGCAACACTATATAATTTCATATCAAAACTACGTAGTTTTAACATACAACATAAATAATTAAGTATAAGATTACTAAATAAGAAATAGAAAATATCAATTAACTACTAAGATTACTATAAGATTACTAATTAATAAGTATCAATTATAGCTAAAATACTTAGGGAATGGTTTTTGTAAGCTAATACTTGCATTAACATATAATACTAAATATCAATTAACTACTAAGTTATAAACAATTTCAAAACTATGTAGTTTAATCTAAAAACTATGGAATTTTGCATATAATGTTATTATATAACTCATTTAATTTAATTGGTATAAATTAATTTTTTTTATTAAGTCTAATTATAAGATTAATGAAATATGTATAATATTAATTTAATATTAAGTGTTAATTAAATAAAATTAAAATTACTAAGTATAATAGACATTACATATTCATGATATATGATTATATCAGTTTGATATAAAGTAGTGCTAATATCAAGTACAATTTTAAATAAATATTATATAATACAATTAATTCAACTTTATTTAACATATTTATTAGTTAGTATTATCATTGT
Source organism: Macaranga tanarius (assembly GCA_949673435.1). Lineage (NCBI taxonomy): Eukaryota > Viridiplantae > Streptophyta > Magnoliopsida > Malpighiales > Euphorbiaceae > Macaranga > Macaranga tanarius. Next base: position 43,445 of record CATIWO010048140.1, on the reverse strand, counting down.
TTTTTGTAATGGGTTCCAAAGAAATTTTTTTTATTTAATTGTTGCTAATAAATATAAATTTAATCAATAATATAAATTTTCAAACCGTACCAAATTATACCGATCTGTTCCGAAAGAACTGAATTTTTGCACCGAACCGTACCAAAAAACTGGTATGGCACAGTATCCCCGTACCGAAAAATGGTACTGGTACTAGAGATTTTATTTTTAAAATCTCCGAAATATGGTACGGCATTGGAGATTTTTTTTTTCCCGAATTTTTCCTAACCGTGCTCACCCCTAATAAGTTTTCTAGTTTAGTTTGATAAATAAAAATTATTAGAATAAAAAAAATAAAGTTTAATATAAAAGAAGGTTATTTAAGTCAATTTACTGCTTAAAATAGGACGCATAGGTACTTTAACTTGTAAAACGTGTTAGAGATATCATTTTACAAATTTTTAGCAGGTTCAGATACCTAATCGTATAAAAAATTGTTCAAACACAAAAATAGGAAAAGTGAAAAGTTTAGACACCATATGTATATTTCTTTTCAAATTTTGTTTTGATTTGAAATTTTAAAATATATTATTCTTAAAAAAAATCTAAAATATATATAAAAAAAGGGAAAAGGTGCATTTTTGCCCCTACTGCTTATGGCAAAGAGCACATTTGCCCTTAAAAGATTTTCTAGCTCATTTAAACACAAATTTGATGTTTTCTTGTCATCTAAGCCCCTCAATTTAGTTGGTCAAGAAACGGACGTTTGATCTGTTAATGTTGTGCTGATTTAGCTAAAAATAGGTCCCATTGAAATATACATACAAACTCCATCTTTTTCTGCATCGACAATTATTTTGTGTCTTCTTTCATCTTCGGTTCAAATATTTTTATCAAATAGTTGGTGTGCATATTGGTATTCATAACAAAATTCATGCAAAGATAATTTTACTGGCCAACAATAGATCCTAATCTTACAAAACCACAAAATTCAATTTATTTTAGGATAAATTTGTTCTTTTAGTTGAACCATAGTGTATAGGAGTGAGCAAATGTTCGTTCAGTTCGATTTAAAAATGCTTAAAACAGAACTGAACCGAACTTATTTCAGTTTTAACCGAACCGAACTGAAATTTGGGTTGAACTGAATTGAACCGAACCAAAATTATTTCAGATTGGTTTGGTTATTATTTTTTTTTTGACTTTCTTTTCACTTTTTTAATTTTAAAATTATTTTATTTATGTAATTTTACAATATTCTAATGAGATTTAGAAGATATATTAATATTAATTTTTTATTTTTATTTTATTTATTAATTTTTTAAAAAATTAAATAAACCGATTCTCTAAAATATATTTAAATATTTTTTGTTAGAATTTTTTTGCTAGTAAATAATTTTATTTAGAGTTTTATATATTTAGAAACTAATATTATTAATAAAATTTAAAATATTAGTAATAAACCAATCAAACTGAACTATAAATATATATAAAATTTTAGAATATATTGTGAGTTTGGCTTGGTTCGGTTTAATATATTTTTTTACTCTAAAAATCGAACTAAATTAATAGTTTTATTTCTTGAAACCGAACCGAAACAGCAGGTTTGGTTCAATTTTTTAGTTTTCGGTTATTTTTGCTCACCCCTAATAGTGTGGGCACATGGTTTAGCCGGCCCGTAAAGAAAAGCCCAATGATAAAAAATGACAGATAAGCCCAATTTGCCAAGGAACTAAATTATGACTCATTTGTGAGAAACTCAAAATTGTAACTTAAACCCACCAGAGAAGACCAAGCTCAAACAAATAACCCAACAAATCTAGCCCAAGAAGCTGGCCCACACGGCCCAAATCGCCAAAAGCCCAATTTTTTAAGAGAGAGGCGCCACCTGTACTTTGTCAGTTACAAAAAATAATGGCAGAACGTGGATCGCTCTACGTTCTGCAACGGGCGATTAAATGACAAATGTGGAGTGTAAATGTGATTAAAAAGAGGTTGATTCCTCTATAAATAAGGGGATGAAACTTCTGCAGAGGGATCTTTTGGAGCTGAGGAAGAATTTTTAGCAAAAAAGAAAAACCAAAGACAAGCAAAAAAAATCCAAAAAAAAGAAAGAGCAAAATCATACAGAAAAAGCTAGAATTCATGAATTCCAGAAGCAAAGAGCATACCAGATTCAATTTGAGGGCAAGCTAATTTTGAAATTCGCATTTCAGTAAATTGTTTTCCTTCCCTTTTATTTGGATTTTAATATTCATATTTCATGTTTTATATTATTTTGTGGTTGTGGTATTTAGTTGGATCGTTTCCTTTGTTGAATACAGACTTGTTTAGCCTTATATGCATTATTTGGTTGAGGAATTGAGAAAATTTTAGTTTGTCTAATTGCAGAAGGTACAGAGGTGCCACCTCTGTTCTTTAATTGTCAGTTTTAAATTTTTTTGACCACTGAGGCATCAAGCGCCTCATTCCATTAGAGGCAACTGCTCATCTACCAGAGGCAACGCCTCTATCCTACAGAGGCGCTACTTCTGGTCCTATTTCTTTTGAATGCATTTTTATTATTATTTTGATGATTTCTTTGTATCTTCTTTTGTAGGATTTACTTTCTGGGATATCTAATTTTTCTTTTGTTTGATATATCAAATAAAATAATGGTTTATACCACTACTTTGATTTTATTAGGATTATTGGTTTTTATTTAATTTGCATGAAAAGGGTTGTAATTATTTCTCCTCCCTCCCTTTTTTGTGTGTGATTTTAATTTTTGTTGTTGCGATTATTATTGTGGATTGTGTTTGTTATGTATGAATGTATGAATCAAGGACTAAATTTTAAGAAATTGGACTAAATAAATAAACTTGGACTAATTTGTAAAATTTAGAAATTGTTTGGATTAAAATAGCCATTTGCATGTAACTAAAGGAATTATTAAATAATTGAAAATAATAAAACGTAAAATATAAACGGAGGCTGATTACAAGATCAGGTGGACCATTCAAAAGCACATACCCAGTTTTCGGACCCAATCTCTCAGGACGGCTACTAGGCTTCCTCCGTGAAATCCAGTTGCTGTAAAAGTGTCCTGAGTTTTATTCGGGTGGCGACTCTCATCTTCAATAAAAGCCTATAAAAAAGCCCAAGTTGTAATCCTAGTGGGGCCTGAGCCTGCACAGTGCTGTAGTTGCCAAACACTTGGGCGCGCGATGAACCCCGCCGCCTACAGTGGCAACTCCACTGGGGATAGAGAAACTGATTCCAATGTTCTGTGTTTTATTATTTTTAATTATCTAGTTATTTCTTCTGCATGCACTATACCATTTTTACATATTGTGCACACAGTCCCAAATAACCTGACAATAGTTATTGCTCTACTGCCTATATTTTATTCAAACCTGGTGGTAGGGTATATAGCTATTGTCACTCACAGTAGAGTATGATTGAGTACGTCATTCGGACCCTTGAGTGGGGCGACAAAAAGAGAGTATGAAGCTGTGGGAGCCTTTGTCCTTACCTGAGACTCAGCTCATGTAGTGCCCTAGCAACTATCCTTAAGATTTTCTTAAATGCATATGTTTTATTGCCATATAGTAGTCTCATTCATAAAGCCCAAGCCCAAGCCCAATAATGATGAACCATTTTAGATTGGGCTTAGCCCTTCTATTATGGCCCGTTATGTTGGACTTTAATTTTATGGAAGAGATATACTACTTATTTGTTCCGTATCGAGAGCTTATGTATCTACATCAATTTTATTATTCCCTGTTAATAATTAAAACCTAGACCAAAAATCCTAAGTAAGAGACTTGCCTTGAACACTTGTGTGGGAGGAATAAGGTTGGAAGGTTGTGTTATTGAGACCCTATATGTGTTTGTCTATTTGTTTTGTTTAACCCCTTAAATATCCAAAAACACAAAAATCATTTGCATACCATGCATACACGTCATGCATATTTCTAACCCTTTATTTTGCAGAAATAGATCTTTCGCTCTCTATTTGGATACACATTCGTGAATGTCAACTAGTCAGAGCTACACTGATTAGAACTACATCATTGACCGAAACTGCAATAAAGTCAGATAACCTTGATATAGAAGCCTTTTAAGAGACAGTTGAAAGAGGAAATTACTGCTGATACTAGAAACATTATCCAGAAAGTAATGGGGGAAATGTTTCAGACAACTAGGGGAAAGCAACCAATTGATTTAGATGAGGATGAGGTCACTATTAGGAAACCCAGGGATAGGGATGATGATCTAGAAACTGTGCTTGCTGATCCTCCTAAGCAAGAATTTCAACTTGCTAAAGACTCTGAAAAGCAGGAATGGTCTAAGGAAAGGGCAAAGAGGAGATCTCATATGCCACTCCTGATGAAAGAGAAGGGGATAGATACTTTAATGGACTACAGTGACTTAGACCTAGATGATGAAGATCCGCTGCTAAAGAAGTTCAAGTTTCCTGACATAAAAAAAAACTCGGGTACTGAAGATCCCCATTTGCATTTAAAGCAATATGTCACCTAAATGAAAACAACTGGGCTGACTAAATCCTAGATTATGAAGCAGTTTCCAATGTCTTTGGAGGGGGCACCAATCCGCTGGTACTACTCTTTGGAGTCTCATGTGCAAACTGATTGGAAAGAGTTGTGTGCAGCATTCGTGAAATAATATGGATTAAACTCTTAGTTGGAGGTGTCATTAAGGGATCTGTAAAATACTAAGCAGAAATTTAATGAATCTTTTACTGATTACCTAACTAGGTGGAGGGAAAATTTAGCTCAGATGAGACACAGTCTTGCCAAAGCTGATTAATTAATGATAGTAATTGAAGGATGTGCTCCGCCACTAGCCATGAAGTTAAAAGACTAGAGAATCATGAATTTTAAAGAACTCTACAGGTTTGGGGTTCAAAAAGAGACAGATGTGGCTTAAGAAAAGTAATTTTTTGGAGGAAGATCTAGGGCCGAAAAGGGACCAAGCAACAATGTTCAGATCAATGCTGTTGGGCAGCCTCGAAGGTTTTCTAACCTTGGGAGACCCCTCTCAAAAGTCCTCAAAAATCTCATTGAGAAAAGACTCCTTCAGCCTTTGCCACCAAAAAACCCACTTCCCAATGCCAACTCCAAACTCTACTGTAAATACCACCAAGTCATTGGTCATGACACCAACTAGTGTACTCATTTGAAACACAAAATCTAAGACCTTATTGACTTTGAAAAAATAGTTGACCCAGAAACTAAAAGGCCAAACACTCAGACAAAATCCCTTACCAAACTATCAAAGTGCCCTACCCCCAAATTAACAAGTTTTAATGATTGACACTGGTTTAACAGAAGAATAAGTGCTAAACTCCTTTATGACCTTGAACTTACCCAACCTAAAACCAACTAAGAGAGGGGTCTATTTATGAATATAATAGATATTTGGTCTTCTGATGATAAGAAAACTAAGGAAGGGATTGATGTGTGGGAATGTGAAAGATAATAAGTGGTTGAGCATGTGGCATCAGCCGAACAGAAGAAGGGAAAGAAAAAGGAAGAGCCAATTGAAAAAGATAAACTTAAAGCTGAGTCTGAAATTGAATAGAAAGAAAAACCAAAGAAAGAACCCTTAAAGAAAATGGTGTCTAGCATCTAGGATCTTTTAATGCAGTCTAAGATCTATAGAGATGCCATGGTTCAGGTTTTGCATGAGAGGAAGGTTTCCACTAGTACAACCCCTAAACAATTAGTGAGTTCTTTGATGCAAAAGCCCGAGGGAGCAATTATCTTTATTAATGAGGATTTACCACTAGAGAGGAGCGATTATCACCGGGCTTTATTTATCAAGGCTAAGCTAAAAGGGAAAATGACATGTTGTGTGATGGTGGACAATGGGTCAGCTATAAATGTGTGTCCTTTGAAGATTTTACCAAGGCTTAGTTTAACTATCATTGACTTATAGCCAATTGATGTGATAATCAAGGCTTATGATAATATTAAAAGATTTATTGAAGGCACATTCAGAGCTCTAGTCAAGACTAGGCCCATTGAAGCTTGGGTCACTCTCCATGTGATCGATATTTTGATCACTTTTACTATACTGTTGGGGAGACTTTAGTTCCATGCCTTAGGAGGAGTTCCTTCCACTCTCCATCAAAAGATCAAGTTTCCACATGAGGGGAAAATAGTCACTATTACTGCTGAAACTGAGGCAGCCATCGCAGCTTTGAAGTTGGCTCCTAAAGAGATTTCTTTGAATTCAAGATTTGAGGTCTGCATGATTTATGAGGAAAAGGTGTTGAATATACTGAGATGAATGAACTTTATGCCTGGGCTGGGACTAGGAAAGAATCAAACTGGACCACCGGAGTTTGTGGAGGCTAAGTTATAGATTTTGAGGCATAGGCTCGGTTACAATGGAGAAAAGGATGGGCCTGATAGTGATGAAATATTGGCACTCTGGGAAAGATTTGTGCGGGAGGGGAATTATAGTCCCTACAAGGGTAAGCCTGAGCCTATGTTTCTTGAGTTTGAGATCTTTATTAATTACCTGGCTGAGGAAAGCACGGATGGACAAGAGGTTCCGGAGGAGCTGATAGTAGATGAGAAAGTTGCTACTGCTACTGTAGAGCTCACCATTGGAAAGAGGGATGTTGAGGAGAAAGCTGAAGATATTATTACTGAAAAGGACATCGAAGGAAAAAGGATTGCTGCAGAGGAAAAGGAGGATGGTACTGGAGATGTTGGACAGAGTGAGGATACTACTGCGGACTTAGATACCTTTATCCAAAACTCCTTTATTGATACCTTTTATGATGACATTGATGTTTCATTGGCTGAATTGTTTGAAACTGATGATTTATTTTATTCCAAAGTGAATGCAATGAAGTCTGATTTTGCTTACTTGTGTGATATCTTTCCTAATCGTTATTCTTATTGTGATGATCATTTCATGCATATATTTAATATTAATTATGTGCAAATCAAAATATTTAATTTAGGCACAATTGAAAATCCTAAAAATATAATAATTGCTTCTGATCTTACTCCTGATGAGAGCGAAAAAAATAAAAGAAATATTAATAAAAAGGCAGAAAGTATTTGCTTGGAGCTATGAGGATATGTCAGGGATAGATCGTGAGATTATAGAGCATGAGATCCCTATATACCCTCATATCATGCCAGTCAAATAGAAGAGGAGAAGGTTAAAACTGGAATGGGCGCTTCTGCTTAAAGAAGAAGTTAAAAAGTAGTGGAAAGTAAAATTCCTTGAAGTGGTTGATGACACAAAATAGGTTGCAAATATAGTCCCGGTACCAAATAAGGATGGGAGAGTGAGGATGTGTATTGATTATCGAGATCTGAATAAGGCTTATCCAAAAGATGACTTCTCGTTACCTCATATAAACACCCTGGTGGATAGTGCAGTTTTAAGTGCAACATATTAATTCATGGATGGGTTCTCAGGATATAACCAGATCATGATGGCTGAGGCAGATAAGTTAAAAACCTCATTCATAACTGAGTGAGGAATTTATTACTACTTGGTGATGTCATTTGAACTAAAGAATACCAGGGTAATATACTAGCGGATGGCCGCTACCTTGCTATATGATATAATCCACAAGATGATCGAGGTGTATGTGGATGATATGATGGTTAAGTCTCCAAGCAGGGAAGGACACTTTAAAGCTCTAGACAAGTTTTTAGATAGAGCCGACAAGTACAACTTGAGACTAAATCTGAAGAAGTGTATATTTGGGGTTGCCTCAGGGAAACTGTTGGGCCACATAGTCAACAAGAGAGGGATAGAGGTTAATCCATATAAAGTAAAAGCTATAAGTGAGATGCCGACACCAAGAACAAAAAAGGAGGTGAGGGGGTTTATAGGGCGTTTGAAGTATATCAGCCATTTCATAGCTAAGTTGACTACTATATATGAAGCAATATTCAAGCTGCTTAAGAAAAATCAGCTAGTGGTATGGGATGATAGATGCCAACAGGCTTTTGAGACTATCAAGAGGTTTTTAATGAAGCCACCTATGTTACAACTACCAAGATTGGGTAAGCTGTTGATCTTATACTTGGCTATAGAAATGGAGGCGGTTAGGGTAATGCTGCCACAAGAAGATGAGAATAGAGTGGAACATGCTATGTATTACTTGAGTAAGAAGTTTCTTCCTTATGAAGCCAACTATAACTTGGTGTAGAAGACATGTCTGTTAGTTATATGGGTAACTAAGAAACTTTGACATTACTTCCAATCCTATAAGATTCAAGCAGTATCGAAGCATGATCCTCTGAAGTACCTTCAGTAAACTCCTTCTCTCAAAGGAAAGTTAGCTCACTAGTTAGTTTTACTTACGGAGTTTGATATTGATTACTTATCGAAGAAAGTGATCAAGGGAAGTGCAGTAATAAAATTTTTGGAATAGAATCCAGTGGATAATGATTAGGAATGGGAATTAGAATTTCCTGATGAACACCTAGGAGCCATTGAGGTGTAGGGATGGTGCATGTATTTTGATGGTGTAATCAACAACAAAAGGGCAGGTGTTGGGGTAATCTTGATCACTTCTGAGGGCAAAATGATTCCCATAGTTAAAGACTGGAATTCAAAGTGACTAATAATCAAGCACAGTATGAGGCATGCATATTCGGACTAGAAGCTTTACGAAGTGCGGGGGGAGAAGAGATAATTATTTACGGGGACTGGATATTAGTAGTAAAGCAGGTCTCCAAGGAATGGGAAGTCAAGGAAGATAGATTGAAGCTATATTAGGACTATTTGGCCATTGTTACTCTTTTATTTAGTTAGTGCAGGTTTGTGCATTTACCTCAAGAAGATAACCAAGTTGCAGATGCTCTAGCCACGTTAGCCTTGATGTGTGAAAGTAGAACACATGCTCCAGCTAAACCCTTAATTTTAGCAAAGCCCAGAACTCCGTATTATGTGGAAATAAGGGTAATATCGATGGGAATACGGGAAAAGTCATGGTTTTATGATTAGCAAAAGTATTTGGAGATAGGCCAGTTCCTCGAGGATGCAGATAAAAAGGAGAAGATGCCCTTGAAGATGTTATTTAGGCAGTTTATCAATCATAATGGTATGTTATATAAAAGAATGCCAACTGGGGAACACTTGCGGTGTGTGGATAAAAAAGAAGCTCAGAGAATTATGAAAACTGTGCATACAGGTGTTTGCAGGACCCATATGAATGGAACAGTTTTGGCTAAGAAGATAACTCAATAGGGATATTTCTAGTTGACTATGGAATTGGATTGTGTGAAGTTTATGAAGAAGTGCCACAATTGCCAAGCTTATGGGGATGTTAGTCATCTGCCTTCAATGGAACTTCAAGGGTTGACATCCCCATAGCCTTTTGTAGCTTGGAGGATTGACATAATTGGGGAAATAAGGTTGACTACATCGAATAGGCATCAATATATTGTAGTGGCAGTGGATTACTTCTTCAAATGGCCAGTTTGGAAACCATAAGTGGGCTCTACAATTAACTACTTCTCTCCATTTTGACGGTATAGATGAGCTGGGTAGTAAAAAGAGTATAAGTGCAATCCGGCTAGCGACACATAATGCATATATATTCTGGTAGTCACATGCTTGATGTTCCACTAAGAACACATCCACTGAACTCCAGCATATGGAAAATTGTCCAACCACTCTTTCAGATTTGCCAAAAGCTTTTATAATGGTCGAGTGCACACTTGTACTTAGTAATGTTCTATGGGTTGCCAATAGCCTCCTAGAGCCAAATCTGAAAAATGAGGGCTTTTAAAAAAAATAAAAAAGAAAAGGAAAAAAAAAGAAAAGAAAAAAGAAAAAGAATTACCTCTAATAATGTGGGACTCTCAGTAAAGCGGTGTGTCACAAATAGAATATCTAGACCAATCATTGTCTTAGCAAGAATGATGGGCATAGGGTTAAGATCAGACTCAACCTGGTCGAGAATCTGTAGGAGCTTGAGAGAAGAAGAAATTAGCAAGAACTGAGCATACAGACAAAAATTAATCATCTGTGGCCAGTACACCTCTTTGCTATTGATAGCTATAGCAGCCTTTATGAAAGACTCAAAGATTATCTCATTCCCTGAGACATGTGCGAGAGAAGATGAGGGAGGGATATTGAATAAACATGTTATCTATTATTGTATAACTCTTTCATCTAGACGATCTAATGTGGGAACTGCAATCTATTTGGAGGAATCATTTGAGTAACCTAAAATTTCTTCCAATTCTTCAGGCAAGGGGCAGATCTCAAAACTATTGAACTTAAAGACATGGTTTTGGGAATCCTAAAATCGGGCAACTGTGTGTAGAAAAGGGTAATTGATCTTACAGAGATAGAGGGATCGAAAGATAGATAGATGAAAGACATTTAGTTTTTTCCAATAATCTTCACCTAAACTTTGCAAGATAGGATGAATCAGTTTCAGATTGTGTTCTGACATGGTGTTAAGTGTTTGTTAGGGTTTTTGGAGGTACGGGGCGGTTGTGAGATGATATGGTTGATGTAGGGTGTATTTATAGACTTTTAAAAGGGGGAAAAATTGAAAAATCTCATAGTCAGATCTGCTGAGGTGCTGACTCACTATAGAGGCATCGCCTCAGTATGAGGAGGCACACTCCTCTATGTTGCAGAGGCACACGCCTCTATATTATACAGGCGGAGCCTCCACACTCAAAGGTGGTGCCTCTTTTTTTAGAAAATGGTTTGGTTTAATACAATCTAGCCTAAAATTGGATGGCAACAATTATGTACTTAATTATGAAGCAGAAAAGTGAATATAAACACTGGAAATGAGAAAATGATCTAATATATAATCCAGAAATATTTGTATACTAGATCTGTTTAGAAACCCCTATAAAAAGAGCCTAACAGCCTACCCATCCCCTAACAGATCCTAAGTCTGTAGTCTAGTCCTGCTCAGACTCCGTCTCCTCATCATCCTCATCACCCTCGCCAGCCACCTCATGCTCGGTATCCTTATCATCACCATCATCATCAGCTGCATCCTCAGCATCCTGAACGCCACGGGATGAAGGGATATTAGCAGCAACGGCAACTCCATCATCTATATCGCCAGCACTGGAATCATCATCATCTCTGCTCACCATCTTAAGAGCAACAAATTACTATCGAAGTGACCGATTTTGGGCATCTAGTCCTGCACAATGTGTCTGTCCAAATAGAAATAGGAAATAGGTACGTTAACATCATATAAGCATGCATACATATAGGATAGTAATAATAACATACCCTCCACTCTTTTGAGATCTGAAATGTAAGGTCGTGATGGGCTTCAATCATGCCATATAAATGCTCATCTACTATCTAGGAATCTGTAGGTACAAATACATGAACCATGTCAATACTAACATTTTTTGCAGTAAGCAAATAAAAGAATAAAAGCATAAGCAGTACTCACGTGGGTAGCAGTAGGAGGTACAGGTGCTGAAAAGTGTCTGGGATTAGGAGTCAAGAAAGCCCGAGATAGCTCGCTAGTGGTGATCCAATACCTAACAGTAGGCTCTAGAAGAAAAAGAAAGCCACCATGTAAGCAAGAAGTCAAGGTATCAGGAGTCCTTCGTGGCGAGCATTAAAAGTCCTCCGTGGGGGGCACAAGAAGTGCTAGGGCCAACATTAGCAGCCGGAGAGTGGACTCAGGCCCGCTGAGTGGGGCACTTACCAGAAGGTGGAGATCCAATCTAGGGACCAGTACCTTTGGGAAAAATCTGTAAAGGAAAGAGGTCAGAAAATTATAGGGCAACAGTCATATCACATAACCGCAAAGCATATAAGGCATACCTGAGTGACGAGGTTGGGCAATGGAACCTGCAATAGTAGATCATCTTCGATAAAAGTGCTATAGACACCGAGCTATCATGTAGCAACCTGACGTAAAGCAGAAGATCCTCTCAAAGCTCGCGCCAGTTCCATACCCATCAGTAAGTATATCCAAAATATGGCGGAAGGAACCTTAGGCATACATCTCCGATCAGGACCTAAGGGCCAATCTAGGACATGCTTTTCCAGGTAGTACATCATCTGAAAAGGCCCCATAAGATGGACCCTCTTATCAGTAAGCGGTCTAGACCGAGCTATAGCTATAGTCCAACCCTCTACAGGTCCCTACAGTGACCTCACGACCTAAGAAGAAAAGAAGATAAGCAAGGTAAGTAAAATTTTGCATGTATCAATAAAATTCTAACCAAATTTATTTCTTTTTATAGGTTTACCTCATCCCAAGAAAGCCTACTAAAGTAAGTGCGGTAAAGATAAACATGGGACATCTCTCACCTCCCAGTCCGGCTAAAACCCCATCAGCTCAGCACAAGAAAGACTCTAGCCGAAGGCATCACTCCTCGAATAAGGCCCATCACCAAGCCCCAAACCTGCACGGCTGCACAAGTTAAATAAAAAAAGGGGGTCATAACAAAGCATGCACAAAAAGAGAAAAATAAAAGAGAAAAGAAAGTGAAAAGTTGAAACATACATGTGTGGCATACCAGAAGCCACAGAACCGGTGAGTCCCATAGACGAACCCGTCCATACTCTAGCACAGGTAAGCAAAAGCAGCAGAACCCTAATCATAAGTATGGATGAGATCCACATTTCTAAGAGCCATCAGAAAGATGAGATCAACCAAGCTCGCGGTATCATAGAAGAGGGTGGTGCCTAACAGGTAGAAAAGAAAAGCGCATACCACCTAGTCAATCTGTCATGTTGTGGTAATGTTCATTGCCCTAATGCCAGAGTAGTGGGCAAAGATCGAGTCAACTTTAACTATGTGGGTCCCCTTTATGGCAGGAACCATGCCAAGTAAGCGCTCAATATAGCCGACATGTGCCGAAGTCATTGGCTCGAGACGGCGATCAAATGGCACAGGATCTTCAGCATATGCCACTCCTATGATGGTAGCAAAATCATCTGGGTCTAGTGCGAGCTCCCCAACTGGTAGATGGAAAGTGTGTGTAGAGTCCATTCACCGCTCCATCAATGCATAAAGACTATTGAGGTCATGGCGACCAACAATGATAGGGAGTGCTAGGATGAAAGGCTCAAAGCTAATATCCCTAATCCTCAACCTAATCACATTTGTCATGCTATCATACCACTGGCGAGCACTAGTAACATTATCAGCACCCTTCATAGAGTGCTGGTTAAACTGCAGGAAATATTAGATAAATATTCAATTTATGCATCTAAAAAATGAAAAAATGAACAGAATCGGTGCCTCTGTAGTACAGAGGCAATGCCTCAATAGTAGAGGTGCCACCTCTGCAAAATAAAGGTGTTACGCCTCTTACATATAGAAGCATCTCGTCACCTTATTGAGGTGACAACGTAGAGGTAGCATCTCAATAGTGTGAGAGGCTGACTGTTTTGATTCAAAAATCCTCAATTTTATATATTTTTCTATCAAATTTTTAGTAGATTAAGCATCTATACCCCTAATTCTAACTGACCCAGTCCTATTTTGATGAAAAAAGCAGGTAAAAATGACTAACCTCTCCTATAGCCCGAGATTAAATATGGGTATCTAGAGAAGGTGTCAGTGGCAGATCTCCCTCGGGCTCCAATCCTAGAGAACGAGGTGCTTGAGCCTCTGGAGCAACATCAGGCTATGTAGGAAGAGCGGGTGTACGATCAAACATAGGATCCATAGTAAAATGAAAAAATAATGGAAGTAGAGAAAGAAGGAAGAGAGAAGGCGAGAAGAAGGAAATGAAGAAAGTGATTTGAATTTGAATTTATATAGATTTGGAAAATTACCAGTTTAGTCCTTGAAAAAATTACTTTTTAATACCTGGAATTTTAAATGTTGGCTAACATTTTGAAATTGAAGTATGCTTTTAAGGAATTTACAGATTGTAGCAAACTTGAATGTGAAGCATCAAAATTTGACCATCTCGGGTTGTACCTCAAGGATGACAGCACGGAAAGAATCAGAGCATTTCAATAAATTATTTCCCTTCCCTTTTATTTGGATTTTAATCTTCATAATCTCACATTTTATATTATTTTGTGGTTGTGGTATTTAGTTGGACCGTTTTCTTTGTTGAATATAGACTTGCGTAGCCTTATATGCATTATTTGCTTGAGGAATTGAGAAAATTTTAGTTTTTCTGATTGTAGAAGGTACAAAGGCACTGCCTCTATTTCATAGAGGCACCGTCTCTGTTCTTTAATTGTCAGTATTGAATTTTTTGACTATTGAGGCATTAGGCGCATCATTCCATTAGAGGCAACACCTCATCTACTTGAGGCTACACCTCTGTCCTACAGATGCGCCGTCTCTGGTCCTATTTCTTTTGAATGCATTTTAATTATTATTTTGTTAATTTTTTTATATCTTCTTTCGTAGGATTTACTTTCTGGGACATCTAATTTTTCTTTTGTTTAATAGATCAGAGAAAAAAATGGTTTATACCACTATTTTAATTTTGTTAGGATTATATTTTTTATTTATTTTACATGAAAAGGGTTGCAATAATTTCTCCTCCCTCCCTTTTTTGTGTGTGATTTTAATTTTTATTGTTGCGGTTATTGTTGTGGATTGTGTTTATTGTGTATGAATGTATGAATCAATGACTAAATTGAATGAAATTGGACTAAATAAACAAACTTGTACTAAGTTGTAAAATTTGAAAATTATTTGAATTAAAATAGCCATTTGCATGTAACTAAAGGAATAATTAAATAATTAAAAATAATAAAACATAAAACATAAATGAAGGCCAATCATAAGATTGGGTGGACTATTTAAAATCTCATACCCAGTTTCCGGACTCAATCTCTGAAGATGGCTACTGGGCTTCCTCCGTGGAATCCAGTTACTGTAAAAGTGTCTCAAATTTTACCCAGGTGGTGACTCCCATCTCCAATCAAAGCCTGTAAAAAGGTCTAAGTTGTACTCCTAGTGGGCCCTGAGCCCACACAGTGCCGTAGTTGCCAAATACTTGGGCGCGCGATGAACCCCGCCACCTACACATAGCAAGTAAATTATCTACAAATACTCACCATCGTAAGATCTAGTTCTCTTCTATCAAGTCATAATGGTCCAATTAATAAAAATAAATAGCTTGAGCATACCGACACTACTCCCAGCAACCACCACACTTCGCCTTCACGTTCGGCGGTGCCACCAACAATTTTTGGCACTACCTTAATTGGGCCTATTTTCTCTTACTTGGACTCGCATTTTTTTGTTATTCCCTTCATCTCCATCTCCACCCTATTGACAACATCACATCTTCTCCTATTTTTCTTGGAACCCATCTTCTTTCTCTACCCTATCTTTTTATCTCTACATCAAACCTTTCATTTTTAGGAAGAAACATAAATCCAAGAAATTACAAATTCTCAACCATCACACTTACTCGACTCTACCAAGAATCTAATTTTATGGGATCTTTCAAGGGTAAAATTTAGATCCGGACCTGAACCTCAATCTGGATTCCACAACACTATTATTATCGAATGAAAAATCATTCTTCTTGTCGATCATATGACCAAGCTAGATCTTGTGAAGAAAAGAGCAAGAAAGAAATCAAGTTCTTATTTTGAGAAAACAATATGTTTATGGAAACAAGGTGTACACTACAAATGAAAGTTTCTGAGGAAAAAATAGAGATATTATCTATCGATTGCATAGTGAATAATGATGCAAGATTTCATTTTAGCATCAATAATTGCAGATAAAGCAATTGAAATGAAAATTTTAGAGAAAATGAGAAGACTAAAGTATATAGAGATGGAGATGAAGTGAATGAAGCTGTTATGTAAATTTCTCCTCCTCCTGCAATTTCACTATTCTATTTCTTCTTCAATTTTTTTTACATTGCCATGGTTTTGGTCATGATGAAAACAATGCTTCAGAACTTCCTTTTTTTTATTTTGTTGCCCCTTTTTTTTAATGTTTATGCTACATTTTTTTTTACTTTGTTTGTATGTAGGTTATTTGTATATTTTAATAGGATCCACTCTTGACCAAATCATCTCAACATTGACTGATGGAACGTCTGTTTCTTAACCAGATGAGTTGAGGGGCTTATATGATAAGAAAACATCAAATTTGAGCTTAAATGAGCCAGAAAATCTTCCAAGGGCAAATGTGCTATTCGTCATAAATATTAGGGGCAAAAATGAACCTTTTCCCTAAAAAAATACCAAAAGATGTGATAATTCATGGTAAACCTATAAAAAGTAATATTTGAAAGTAAATAAATAACTCCATATGTTTTTGTTTTTTTTTTTTTGAAGTTTTATCATAAAAAGAGGTAGGTACTTCTCAATTAAACTTTGTGTTACGAACCAATTTCAAACATGTGGAAAAACTTTAATGGACAAAAAATGTGTGAGTTTTAATTTTTTTAGGAATTGTTAACATTGAATAATAAGAAAGCTATGTGTAGAGTAAATTGAATTGTTGATATTAAACTTATTTCTTAAATTGAATTCTAAATATACCAACAAATTATGAAATTTGTGTATTAAAAAATAGTATTCACTTTAGTTTGAAATGAAAAATATGAATTATTTGTACAACACAAAAATTTATTTTAAAAATAATAAGAAACAAACGAATGAAAAAGGAATGAGGGATATAATGATAATAACCTATTGGTTTTTCTTTTTAATGAAAATAAATAGAAAAAAGTAGTTTTGTAGTTGATCTTTGGAAATAAGATCCATGGATATAAAGTGTATTTTTGAATATAATAATAGTAACATCCAATCCAGCATGGCAATCCCAGAATGACGGCAAAATATTAAAAAATAATACTAGTGATTACATAATTATTAGCAAAAATAGGTTACATGTTATCATGGAGTGGTGATTGCTAGTACAAGCTGAATGGTTGTTGTAACACCTATACTCTTGAGCATACATTGGACATTATATATGTAGTTAAGTTAGGGCTTTGAATCAAGCCGATGTAAGTACTTGGTTAAAGAGCAAGAATTTCAAATTTTGATGACACTTAAATTAAGTAAAATTAAGGGGGAATAAATAATATGAAGTTAAATTGAAGTAACAGAGGGGGACTCAAGTGTGAAGAAAAAGGTATGGACTCAATTACAAGGATTGAATGGCTTAAATGAAAGAATTGGATGCTTGAGGGTTTCTAAGTAACTCAATGATTAGTTTATATTTTTGTTATGTTTTAGGTAGGAAATTTGTGTTAATTTTGTGTTTAATTGTATTAATTTATGTTTAAATAGGATATTTATGCTTATTTTGTTTTTATAGGTCATTAATCCAGGTTGGATGTGGATTAGTTGAAGATTGGGAGAAAATGAAGTTGATTTTTGAAGTAATTGAGAACACAGGCCACAACACGCCCATGTGCTTGCCTGTGTAGTGTTCTGGATCAAAATAGCCTATAAGATACGGTCGAAGACACGACCATATGCTAGGACGTGTAGTCTGCTGAAAGATTTGAATACCCTAAACACGGGTTAGGATATGCCCGTGTTCTAGGCCGTGTAATACACTGCTAATTTTATATACTTGAGACACAGCTCGGGACATGGCCGTGTAGGTGCCCGGATGCTAAAAAGAAGAAAGACACGGGTGTGTATGAAATCAACATGGCCATGTATGCAGAAGAGATGAGATTAAATTGACTTCTCTAAACCCTAATCTGAGGGGAATTAAAGGAGAATTATAAAAGGAATAAGAGAGCACATAAGAGAGGGACTTTTGACAGAAAAAAGAGGACCTTTAGGGCATTATTGAGGATCAAGATTGGAGATCGAAGATTCGAGATATCAAGAGATTGAATTTCTTTTCTTCTTGTTAACTCTTGTAATTGGTGATGGATTTCTTTTATTTATCTTTAGAGTTTAGTTTCATTATATTAAGCTAGGTTTTTATTCATTAGGGGATTAAGGATCTGAACATGAATTAGTTAATTTTCCTTTCTAATAAATTCTTTATTCATGCAAAATTATGTTTATTGAGATTAATGCTTGTTTATGTTTGGCCAGCATTGACATGATTTAAATTGAGATTACGCATTAAAAGATGATTGTCTTATGGAACTATAAACATAAATGAAATTGGTTTAGTGCTAGAGATAGATTGAATTGATTTAATTCCTCAAGAGTTGAGATTAAACTTTGTGATTTAATTAATTAGGGTTTGTAATTGCAATGAGAATTGGGTTGCATGATCTTGATTAAAGTTTAGAAAGTATTTTACGGTATTAGGTTACTCAAGATTGGCATGAATAATTGGATTAATAGAAGAGAATTGGCTAATGAGTGTGAGGTGAATTAATTTCCTAATAGTTGTTTAGATTTGGTTTATTGATTTCATAATTAAGATTTATATTTTCATTTTAGCTTTAATTAGTTGTAGTTGAATTGATCATCGCATTTGGAAGCTTTAAACAATTAGAGATAGATTAACAGGTGGATATGTTGAAATCTTTGTAGGAACAATATCTTTATTACTACTTGTCGATTCTGTATGCTTGCAGAGTTTTTACTAAACAAGTTTTTGGCGCCGTTTGTATTTCTTTTAGATTAAAGCAATTTTTCTTTTCTTTTGGATTAAAGCAATTTTTCTTTTTGATCTAACACCATAATTGATTGTATTTCTTTTGGATTAAAGTAATTTTTCTTTTCTTTTATTTGATCTTATTTTGATTGTAGGTGTATGCATAATACCCGACAATCAGGAAAGGAGAAGCTAGTATACGTGCCAGAACTTACTAAGTTTGAGAAATCAAATAGGAAATAGACAAAAGACAAATCAAAGGAGAAAGCACGAATAATTGAGCCAATCAAGATGGCTGATGATGGGAACAACAACAATAACAATAGGGTGGTTGATGCTCAGGCTGATAATAGGGTCCTTTTGGACACATCTATGCCAGGATTGGGTGGTACTCAATGTAGCATTGCTAGGCCCTCCATCAACTCCAACAACTTCAAGATCAAGCCATCTTTGATTCAGATGATTCAGAATATGGTTCAGTTCTTTGGTATGACTAAGGAGGATCCCAATGACCATATTGTTAAATTTTTGGAGCTTTGCGACACCATTAAGATGAATGGTGTGACTGAAGATGCATTGAGGCTGCACTTGTTTCCTTTTTCACCTAAGGACAAGGCAAAGATTTGGTTAAAGACTCAACCGGCTAGTTCATTCAGATATGGGATGATTTAGCAAAGGCTTTCTTGCTAAATACTTGCCACCTTCTAAGACGGCCAAGATTGTGAAGGAGATTATCTCGTTTCAGCAATTTGAACATGAGCAAAGCGTGGGAGAGGTTTACAAATTCGTAGAGGATTTATCCACATCATGGATTACCTAAAGATGTGCTTATTCAGATTTTCTATAATGGAGTTACACCAGCTACTCGTGATTCCATTGATTTTAAGGCTGGGTGTTCATTGATGAGGAAGATGGTAGAAGAGGCTACAGCAATTTTAGAAATGATGGTATTTGATAGTTGTTTGTGGCCTGCAGAACAAGCAATTGCACCTAAGGCTTCGGGCAAGATTGAGGTGGATGGTGTGACAGCCCTTCAAGCATAAATTTTTGCACTTTCCAAGCAACTTGGAAACCTTTCATACAAGGCCAATGCAGCCTCTATAAATTTCCAAGGTGAGCAATGTCATATGATGGGCAATATGGGTGATGAGTTTATTTCTTGTAATGCAGGAAATTTTAGAGATAATAGTATAGAGCAAACTAACTATGTAGGCAACCAATTCCAAGGGAGGCAAGCTAATAATCCCTACTCTAACAAATACAATCCGGGATGGCGAAACCATCCAAATTTTTCTTGGAGTAACAACAACAACATGGTTGCACCTAATAACATGGCAAAGGCTCAAGGTCCCCCAGGTTTTCAATAACCACAACAAGATAGGATGGCATCTATGGAGAATAAATTGGATAAATTTTTTAATGCCATCACTACCAAAATGTCAAACAAAGATGATAATCAAAAGAGGATACATGCAAAGTTTGATCAGATTGTAAAGAATCATTCCTCTTAGATCCATAACATCGAAGTTCAGTTGGGACAACTAGCTAATGTCGTGGCCACACGAGGACAATAAAATCTTCCTAGCAATACCGAGACAAACCCAAAGGATGTCAAGGCTATCACTCTATGAAGTGGTAAGGAGCTGAAATCAAAGAATTTGGTAGACAATGAGGCCACAACTGACAAGGCTAATGTCGAACAGAATTCAACTGAAAAGGAAGATGAGGCAACTATGGGTAAAGGTGTAGAGACAAATAAAGCACAGGTACAAAGTTCATCCCCACCACTAGCACCTAAAATTCCTTTCCCCTATAGGTTGAAGAAACAAAAAAATGGCGAGCAATTTTTCAAATTTTTAGAAATTTTTAAGAAACTTCAGATTAATATTCCATTGGCAGAGGCATTAGTGCAAATGCCCAATTATGCGAAGTTCTTAAAGGAGATCATCACAAATAAGCGTACATGGGACAACAATAAAACAGTGCCATTGGGAGAGACATGTAGCTCGATCATCTCAAGAAATATTCCTACCAAATTGAAGGATTCTGGGAGTTTCACAATTTCATGCATTATTGGAACTAATGAGTTTCCACGTTGTTTATGTGGCTTAGGTGCTAGCATTAATTTAATGCCTTTGTCTATTTTTAGGAAACTAGGATTAGGAGATGTCAAGGCAACCAACATGACATTGCAATTGGTGGATCATTCAATCAAAAGGCCATATGGAGTGGTGGAGGACATTTTAGTTAAAGTGGACAGGTTTATCTTTCCCGTTGATTTTGTTATTTTAGATTTTGAGGAGGATAGGCAATGTCCATTGATATTAGGTAGACCATTCCTTAATACTGGTAGGGCTTTGATTGATGTGCATGAGGGTAAGCTCATTCTAAGGGTAGGGGATAAGAGTGTCAAATTTATCATGTCTAAACTCATGAAATATCCCTTAGATGATGAAGCATGCATGAAAATAGTGTCATTAGATGATTGTGTTGTGCAGGAAAATTTTTTATTCTATGCTAGTGATGATGAATAGTGGAATGCTATTGACACTAAGGATGAGAATGAGAATACATTCACTAAACCTGACCTCCTAGTTAGAAGTGACAACCCTACACCTCCATCTATTGAAAAACCCCCTAAGCTAGAACTAAAACCATTGCCTAATCATTTAAGATATGCATTATTAGGTGAAAAAAACATATTGCCCATGATTATATCTAACAAACTGAGTGTTGATCAAGAGATAAGGGTGTGTGAGGTAGTGAGGGGGAGAGTTAGGGCATTAGGGTGGCAGATTTTTGACATAAAGGGAATTAATCCCTTTATTATCATGCATAGGTTACATATGGAGGATGGGTATAAACCCATAGCTGAGAGGTAGAGGAGGCTAAACCCAAACATGAAAGAGGTAGTAAAAAAGGAGATAGTGAAATTACTAGATACCAGAATTATATATCATATTTCCTATAGTGAGTGGGTTAGTCTGGTGCAATGTGTACCAAAGAAAAGTGGGATGACCGTGGTACAGAATGATGAAGGAGAGCTCATTTCTAAGAGAGTGGTAGATGGATGGAGAGTGTGCATCGATTATAGGAAGTTAAATAATGCCACAAGGAAGGATCATTTTCCCCTTCTTTTTATTGATCAAATGCTAGAGAGAATAGCAGGCCATGCTTATTATTCTTTTCTTGATGGGTACTTGGGCTATAATTAGATTTTTATCTATCCCGATGACTAAGAGAAAACCATATTTACATGTCCTTATAGTACATTTGCATATAGATGCATGCCGTTTGGGTTGTGCAATGCACCCGCTACTTTTTAATGTTGCATGATGGTAATATTTTTTGACTTAATTGAGAATATTATGGAGGTGTTTATGGATGATCTTTCTATTTTTGGTGATTCTTTCGATTTTTATTTAGCTAACCTTGATAGGGTGTTAAAGCGATGTCAAGAGACTCACCTTGTGCTCAATTGGGAAAAATGCCATTTTATGGTAAAAGAAGGAATAGTCTTCGGTCATAGAATTTCTAGCAAGGGAATCGAAGTGGGCAGAGCCAAAACAGAGATTATTGAGAAGTTACCATCACCTATATCACTTAAGGGAGTTAGAGGTTTTTTAGGGCATGCTAGTTTTTACCGATGTTTTATTAAGGATTTCTCATTAATTTTCAAACCTTTGACTAACTTAAGGATGTGCAATTTGTCTTCAATGATGCGTGTTTGAGTGCTTTTGACAGGTTAAAGAAGGCATTGGTATCGGCACCAATTATTACACTTCCAGATTGGTCCTTACCTTTTGAGATAATATGTAATGCTAGTGACTACGCCATAGGTGTTGTTTTAGGATAAAGGAAGGACAACTGTCTACATGTGATCTACTATGCTAGTCGCACACTAACGGAAGCTCAACTCAATTACACTACCACAGATTAGGAGATGTTAGCGGTGGTTTTTGCTTTAGATAAAATTTATTCCTACCTTGTAGGGTCAAAAATTATCATCTACATAGACCATTTCACCATTCGACATCTACTTGCTAAAAAGGATGGCAAACCGAGACTAATGAGATGGGTTTTATTGTTACAGGAATTTGATCTTGAGATCAAGGATAAGAAAGGCTCAGAAAAGTTAGTGGCAGACCATTTATCATGTCTAGAAAAGGAAAAGGAGAGTACACCAAAGCCTGTTGGAGATAGTTTTCTGGATGAGTTCCTTTTCGCACTACACCCCCCTTGGTATACTGACATTGCCAATTATTTGGTTGGAGGAGTGCTACCAGAAGGATTATCATACCAACAAAGAAAGAGGCTATTGTATGAGGTGAGGCAATACCTATGGGAGGACCCTTATCTCTACAAAATTTATGGAGATGGTATGATTAGGAGGTGCATTCCGGACACAGAGGTACTAGAGGCTCTAACACATTGTCATGGTTTGAGTTATGGAGGATATTATGGAGCATCTAAAATAGGTGCGAAGGTGTTGGAGAGTGGTTTCTTTTAGCCAACACTATTTAAGGATGTAAGGGAGTTTGTCCTATATTGTAATCGATGTCAACGTATTGAAAACATGTCAAAACGCCATGAATTACCTCTTACTTTGATTCTAGAGGTTGAGATCTTTGATGTATAAGGGATAGACTTTATGGAACCTTTTCCATCTTCTTTTGGGAACCAATATATACTTGTGGGTATGGATTATATGTCTAAATGGGTAGAAGCTTTGGCAACACTCACAAATGATGCAAAGGCAGTGCTTAGGTTCCTAAAGAAGATATTCACAAGATTTGGAGTACCACATGCCATTATTAGTGATGGGGGTCACATTTTTACAATCAACAGTTTGAGGCATTATTGAAAAAATATGGTGTGCATCACAAAATTGCCACACCTTATCATCCTCAAATAAGTAGACAAATGGAGGTAACAAACCGTGAGCTTAAGAAAATTCTAAAGAAGACAGTTAGTAGCTCAAGGAAGGATTAGGCTACAAAGTTGGATGACACATTATGGGCTTATCGTACGGCATTCAAAACACCAATTGGTATGTCGCCATATAGGTTTTATTTGGTAAGGCGTGTCATCTACCTATTGAGCTAGAACATCTAGCATATTGGGCTATTAAGACACTGAATTTCGATTTGAAGTCTGTGGGAGAGAGGAGGCTTTTACAACTTAATGAGTTAGATGGAATTCGTATCCAAGCTTATGAAAATGCCAAGCTCTTCAAGGAAAAGACAAAGAAGTGGCATGATGCTCATATTATGAAGAAGGACTTTCGGGTTGGTAATTTAGTGTTGTTGTTTAACTCACGTCTTCGTTTATTTCCAGGTAAATTGAAGTCTAGATGGAGTGGACCATTCAAAATGGTGCAAACATTCCCTCATAGTGCCATTGAGCTTGAAAATAACAAAGGCGAGCATTTCAAAATGAATGGACAACGATGTAAATCCTATTATGGAGGTTTGTGGGCAAAGGAGAAGGAAAGTGTTTCCTTTGATGCTAATTCTCATCCCAATTAACTTTGATGTGTTAGGGTAAAGCTAGGTACCTTAAATTAGCGCTTATTGAGAGGAAACCCAATTTTTCGTTATGTTTTTATTGAGTTTAGTAGTTTTTCTAGAATAAATGCTTTTATTTTTGGTATTTTTATTTTTGTTTTAGGTTCACTAATGACTAGGATGAAAAAAGGATGAGAAATTCAAGAAATAGGAGCAAAAAGTAGAAACACAGGCACAGACACGCCCGTGTCCTCAGCCGTGTCTAGATATATATTTTGAGACAAAAAATCACACGGTTGGGAACACTTCTATGTGTCTGACCATGTTAATTATATATGTTTTGGGCAGAGATATACACGGAACACAACACGCCCGTGTACAAGACCGTGTTCAACTGTAAGAAAATGGACAGTAAGATACATGGGCTACAACACGCCCGTGTGATACCCCGTGTTAACATGGATTAATTTTGACAGCAGTATACACGGGCATCGACACGCTTGTGTTTCGAGTCGTGTATTTTAGAAATCCCAAATTTTTGAAGAAATATGCATGTATATGCTAGATACGCCCGTGTATCGTTTGACTTTAAAGGTGAATAGTTAGGGATTTTAAACAAATTCTTTCACACCCGTTCATTCTCTTGTCTTCTTCTTCTTCTTTCCCAACCACTGAATTCGGCACTCCGACCAGAAATCCAGCCAAACCCTACAACTTTCTCTTGATTTCTCCCTTTCCTCACCGATGATTTCAACATTTTACTATATCGGCTCCTCCAGCTAAATGAACAAAGACCCGCACCCAAAGGGATCGACCATCATTATCAAGGCGCCGACTGGTGCCACATCTGCAAGTCCCTACCGCCAACCCGCCGCCGTAGATAGCCACCTCTTTGTCCGACACCGCTGATCTTCACTCGCTTCTCTAATTCTCAAACTGAAAGTTCTAAGTTAAGGTATAATCCCTCATATCTCTACCACTTGAGCCAAATCGATATCCTAGTCATTCTGATTTAGAGACGATAGGATTATAGAGGGATATTCATATACGGTTGAACCATGAGGGTTGGAGAGAAATGATTGACATTCGAGACCCTAGTTATATAGAATTGCTAGTTGAATTCCTTGCTTCGTTAAATCTGAACAAAAGGGAATTGATTATGAGAAACCTAGGGTAGTTCAATTTCAATTGGGGCATAAACAATTCTCCTTATCGATTTTTGAATTTGGGATAGCTTTAGGATTGTCTACAAAGCCCTTTATTATGATGGAGTTATATCAAAACTCCTTGTCAAACGGGTGAGGTTCATGTGCTAGGGCATTTTGGAGATTACATGCCCGTCTTAAGTTTCAGGATAGATATGAGCCTACTAAGTTGAAGAGCGTGTATTTTACATCCCCTGTATTGAGAGTGTTGCACAGGATTATAGCTCACATGTTATGTGCTCGTCATAAGAGCACTGGAGTTGTGACGGTCTGGGATATGTTTTATTTATGGTGCTTGATGACTGGGATGACTTGTAATTTGGGCTATGGATTTGTGACTTATTTTGACACGATGTCAAATAAGTCAAGAGGAGCTTTGTGCAGTGGGAGCTATGTTACCAGGTTAGCCAAAAACCTAGGAGTGTTCACTACTTTGACAAGGTTGACTAGGAGTGGACATATGATTGCGCTTACTATGGACACATTCTGCTCGATGCTCTTGGTGGAGAAGAGGGGAGATACGTATGTACTGAAAGATGGTGCTCTACCTGGAGAGGGGGTGCCAGAGGTAGTTGAGGGTGCTGATGACCCTATTCCTAATGTTCCTATTCTGCCCACTCCAGTTCATCCTACTGATATCTTGGCATGGATTGAGGTGGCCCAGCAATGTTAGGAGGTGACACCATGATGACATGAGATTATATTCAGGCATATTTACTCACAGCTCGATTATAGTAGCAGTGTATTATATCCCTGATGATAGAGAGGGGTATGCAGCCACCACCGATGTCTCCTGCTCCTGCTGCTTTATTTTCCATCACATCCGAGTTTATGGAGCCCCAAACTTCTTTTGGGCCTCAGCTTGATGATGCAGAGTTTGACGTGGAGATTGATGAGGCAAACTTAGATGTCGCTACTACTACGGAGGAGGATGAGGCTGGAAATGATGATAATAATGAGGATGCGGATGATTCAGACGATGCTAATGACCTCGATGACTGACCTTTTTTTTGTTTTTATTTATTTTGGATATTATTTTTAATATTTAATTTGGATTATGTACAACTGCATATTTATTATATAGTATTATGTGTTCTTATTATGTCTTTTGTTGTTTTTGTTTTTATTTCAATTTTACTTTAGTTCGATTCTCCATTCCTTCACGTTCGCATTATAAGTCACCAAAGTAGGGGAGTACTAGTTCTTTTTCTCCTTTATTTTTGTGTCTTTTACACATTGGAGACAATGTGTTAATTAAGTGTGGGGGGGAGTAGTACTTTAAAATTTTTTTTTATTTTTTTAGTTGTTTATTTTGTGATTAGTTTATGTTTAGGAATCCACGCTTAAGTATTTAATTGTGCTATCACTTTGATGAACTTCATCCAAATGATATGGTTTTCTTGTATAGTTGATATATTCTCCGATTAATGTGTGGTTTGTGATTTTTAAACTTAGGTGATAATTTGAGGGTTAAGGGATTTTTGATATTTAATGAACTTAATGTTAAATTCTCTTAGTTATAATTGAGACTCATAGATTAATATGTAATTTGTAAACCATGTCTTGTGTAAATGGGGCAAGATGGAGCGTTACATGTACTTGCTTAATTTATTTTAATTTATTTTATTGATTTGCACGTAAGTTGTTGTGAGAAGGAGCATAAAATGCACTCACTCGATTGATGCATTCAATTTGCAATAGGAAGAAAATTGTATGAGATGGAGCGTAAAACGCACTCATGATGAAAAAGTAATATGATGAGATTAATAGTTGGCATTGTTTAAATGTTAATTTGTGAAATTTTTGGTTGTAATTAAGGGGATAGCTCTACACATGGTAATTTGTTAAATCCTTTAATTTTTGAGTTATCATTTAGGTTTTTGAGTTATAAGGTACATGTTAACTAGAGAATGTGTTAAATGTACAAATGAAAGTGTTTTTTGAGTTTTGTTCATGTTAGTGATGAGATGTCGAGTAACTTTGCTTGAGGACAAGCAAATGCTTAAGTGTGGGAGAATTTGATTAATTTATATTTTTATTATGTTTTAGGTAGAAAATTTATGTTAATTTTATGTTTAATTATATTAATTTATGTTTAAATAGGATATTTATGCTTATTTTGTATTTATAGGTCATTAATCAAGGTTGGATGTGGATTAGTCGAAGATTGGGAGCAAATGAAGTCAATTTTTGAAGTTATTGAGAACACAAGCTACAACACGCCCATGTGCCTGCTCGTGTTGTGTTCTGGATCAAAAGAGCCTATAAGACACGGTCGAAGACACTGCCATGTGCTAGGCCATATAGTCTGCTGGAAGATTTGAATACCCTGAACATGAATCGGGACACGCCCATATTCCAGGCTGTGTAATACGCTGCCAATTTTATATACTTGAGACACGGCTCGGGACATGGCCGTGTAGGTGCGCGGATGCTGCAAAGAAGAAAGACACGGGCGTGTATGAAATCAACATCGCCGTGTATGCAAAAGAGACAGGATTAAATTGACTTCTCTAAACCCTAATATGAGGGGAATTAAAGGAGAATTATAAAAGGAATAAGAGAGCACATAAGAGAGGGACTTTTGATAGAAAAAAAAGAGGACCCTTAGGGCATTATTGAGGATCAAGATTCGAGATATTAAGAAATTGAATTTCTTTTCTTCTTCTTAACTCTTGTAATTGGTGATGGATTTCTTTTATTTGTCTTTAGAGTTTAGTTTCATTATGTTAGGCTAGGTTTTTATTCATTAGGGGATTAAGGATCTGAATATGAATTAGTTAATTTTCCTTTCCAATAAATTCTTTATTCATGCAAAATTATATTTTTTGAGATTAATGCTTGTTTATGTTTGGCCAGCATTGACATGATTTAAATTGAGATTATTCATTGAGAGATGATTGTCTTAATGTAGCTATAAACATAAATGAAATTGGTTCAGTGCTAGAGATAAATTGAATTGATTTAATTCCTTAAGAGTTGAGATTAAACTTTGTGATTTAATTAATTAAGGTTTGTAATTGTAATGAGAATTGGGTTGCATGATCTTGATTAAAGTTTACAAAGTAGGTTAATTAACCTTGAGAAAGATAATTATGACATTAGTTAACTCAGGATTTGCATGAATAATTATATTATTGAAAGGGAATTGGCTAATGAGTGTGAGGTGAATTAATTTCCTAATAGTTGTTTAGATTTGGTTAATTGATTTCATAATTAAGATTTATATTTTCATTTTAGCTTTAATTAGTTGTAGTTGAATTGATCATCACATTTGGAAGCTTTAAACAATTAGAGATAGATTAATAGGTGGATAGGTTGGAATCTCTGTGGGAACGATTCTTTATTACTACTTGTCGATTCTATATGCTTGCAGAGTTTTTACCAAACACTCAACCAATTCATTAAGGGCCTAAATGGTTATTTTACAAGTTTTCTTATATATTAAGTCTAGAAACATCTATAATTCATGAACTTCTATACATATACTTATATGTAATAAAAAAAGGAAAGATAAACATATAAACATAAAAAAGGAGAATAAAAACTAGGAAGAACTCCTAATCTCTACTTATTGAAGCTAGTTTTCCAAGAGAAGTTTGAAGGTTTAAATTCTTTTTTAGACCATAATCATCATTCTTAAAGGCTGTAGTGATTCATTTGGTAAGTAATTTGTGTGTTTTAGTTGTTTTTAGTTAGGGTTTATATACTACAGTTTTTAGGTTCTTTAGTTCCTGATATTTTAGTCTCTGTTTTTTCAATATAACTTGAGCTTTGAAGCTGCAAATTGAGTATGGTTTGATTCTAGTAAAACGTCAAGAGTCTCCTGTAACTTTTTTGTTTTAATGTTGAGCTAATTCTGCCTGTAGCATGATATAATAAAGCTATATATTCTATTACTCATTCTGTCAACATAGCTTGAGCTGGTTGAATTCAGTTGTCTATATCTCTCTTTGTAGGTGATCAATTGAAGTAAAATTTTTTTAAAAATAAACTAGACACATAAATATAGGAGTGTGTAAAATTTGAGTTTCAAATTCCTTGTCTATAATTCCCATCAATTTTCCAAAGTTCACTCCAGAAAATGTCCCTTTAGAATAATTAAATAGGTTTCGTAGAATTGAGCATGTTAGTATATTTTTTCATATCTCTTGGCGGCTGTATGATTAGGGCAGTATATAGACTCATTATATTAATAATTTGTAAATGTAATTATATGTGTTAGGTGCTGCAAAGGCCAAGGAAGGTGCTAGTGTTAACTAAGCTGATTTTCGTGTATTTGTAGGCTACTTTAGTGAGTAGATATCAAGCCCTTATAAATTAAATTTTAGTATGTTGAAGTCTTGAATACGAACCTTTCATTTTCTACTTTTGAATTTGCTAACTTTCATATTTGATGTTGTTTGAAAATGCATTCAATTGATATTTTATAATTGATTTTGAATAGCCAAAAGTAGGCTGCTTGTGTTGCATTTTATAATGATAGTTTTGTAATGTGAAAATGTGATCTTTCAGCCTTCAAATTGTATTAAAATTTTCTAAGGTTGAACATTGAGCTTGAATTTAATTTACTTAGAATAAAATTGGGCAGCTTTATGTTTGTTGAACGATTATTGTTTACACTTACTATCATGGGGCAGTATTATATAACTTTATTTCACTGTTAAATGAATATTTTTCCTATGTCTTTGAGCAAGTATTTCAGAATGAGAAATGTACTTTATTTCATGAAATGCCTCCCATGGAATAATATGATTAAAATGTGTTGTGATTGAGATATGCACATGTAATTTGATTGTGGTTGTCAGTGTGCACTTGACAGGGGGACACTTGATTGCAGTTCAATGAATGGAGAAAGGCTAGACCGTGCTAATATTGTAGAAGGGTTAGCCTTTAAGTATGCTCAAAGTAAGTTTATGATTGATAGCTAGGGTGTAATCAGAGAGGTTACAGCCATAGGGTTGATGTTTGCTATGGGGATGGTTAATGGTATTGACTTTATTTTTATACAGTTTGAGCATGATCGGATTTTCAATTGGCATAGTTTAATTACATATATTTGGTAAAGCTATTGAGGAAATTTTGAGGCTATTTATTGAGAAGTATATTGCCTCAAAATTCTTGTTTTAGAAAGTATATTGTTTTGATTAATTTTGGAATATCATTATTTCAGCAAATTAATCTAACTTGTTTTCTGCTTATTTATCTATTCATTGAGTATTTATGTACTCATTTTACTTTATTTTCTAAATCTTTTCATATAACATGGCTTGATAGTGGATTTTTGAGCTTAGAGTAAGTTTTGTAAGTGTGCTATGTAAGGTTGACTTAATGATCCTCGTTTTGTTGTTGCTATCGTTTCAGTGGCCATAATTTTGTATACTTTTAAGTGTATAACTTTTGTTAATGTATTAATTAAACTACATATTAAGTTGTTTATTAACATTATCTTTACTAGTATTTCAAATGTAAAATTTAACTTCTCTTTTTAATATATCTATATTTACACATTTTGCTTTTTATTAAATAATATGAACATTATCAAAGATGAATTCAAAAGCTTAAAAAGAAGCAAGCTCTAGTGTCTATCTCGTGCTACGTGAGATGGGATGTAATACTAACCATCCACCTCAGGCTATGTGAGACAGGGTGTGATAGTTATTGCATGAACTATTGAGTTATAGGTTTTTTCATAGTCCAAGCCTTCTATTTACATGTATCCTTATGCTACTAGTTGAGCTTTGTATCATTCAATTATACCATCTTCTTTGAATTTGATCCTAAAAATCCAACTATGTTAGTTTTGGAAGGTCTAAATACAAGGTTCCAAGTATAATTTTCATATAGTGCATGAATTTCTTATTCTATAGCCTCCTTCTAATGTGGAATTTACAGAGTTCTTTTATAAGTTTTTGGAATTTCTTATTTATCATATGAGACGAGTACACCATGACTATATTTGTTTCTAATATGTTGTGTTTCCTTAGCAAGATTAGGATCCAATTCTGGATGTTGCCTTAATTTGGATCAAGTAATCATTTGGGTCCCTTTTTGAATTTCACCTACATTAGACAAATTTAAGTCAATGAACACATTATTGCTTAAGTCAAGTAATTCATTAAAATGGGTTTGATTAAGAGTGGAGAAATTTTCAGCCTAATTTGGAGTGAGATTATCATAATTCTCTTGATTTTGAGTGGCAATATGGTCTTGTGTATGTAACGTGCCATGATTTTAGACTTCTTTTTGTTGTTATGTTGAGATAGATTGCGAATCCTCTAGAGAAGTGACAATTTGATTTTAAAGTTCAACTGCTGGTCCGTTGCTTGAAGTATCACCATTATATTGCTCAAGATCTTCATGGATTGAGTTGGTTAGCATTAATGTTTGGTCTCACGTAGCCATTGCAGGATGTTGCACCATTATTTTGTTCTTTTTAAAGAGAAGTGACAGTTTGATTTTGAGGTTCAATTACTGGTCCATTGCTTGAATTGTCACCATTATATTGCTCAAGATCCACATAACTTGGGTTGGCATTTGTGTTTGGGCTCGTGTAGCCATTGCAAGACGTTGCACCATTATTTTGTTCCTTTTGAATAGAATTGGGTTCTCTCCTTTCATCATTATTTGGAAATGTTATAACTTCTAAATCTTATTGGCAAGTAGACTCATTAGTAGAGGCATAAGGAAAATAATTTTCATCAAACATAACATGTCTATAGATATATATACGATTTGTGGCATAATATAGACATCTATAACCTTTGTGAAAAAGGCTATATCCAAGAAAAATGCAAAGATATGACTTCTTAGGGAATTTATTCATTCCATGATCTCTCAAATAGGGAAAACACCTGTATTTAAAAACTTTCAAACTCCCATAATCTAGGTGATGGTTAAAGAGTTTAAAAAATGGAGTTTTCATATTAAGCATGGAGGATGGCATGCGATTAATTAAAAATGTAGTTATGAGAAAAGCATTTACCCAATATTTATGAGAAAGATGAGCTTAAAAAAGAAGAGTGAGTCATGTATTCACAATGTGATGATGTTTCCTTTTGATGACACCGTTTTATTGTGGAGTGTAAGGATAAGAAAATTGATAGTGTATGCTATAGTTTGATAAATGATTTTCAAAAGCAATTGAAGTAAATTAACCACCACCATCACTTTAAAAAAATTTTATTTCTCTTTCAAACATATTTTCTACTTGCTTTGGAATTTAATAAAATGTTCAAAAAATTTTATTTTCTTTTTGAGCGGAAACAACCAAATATATCTAGTGCAGTCATCAATAACAATGGCATAATATTTAAATTGTTGACATGAAATAATGGGCGCAAGACCCTAAATGTCACAATGTAATTTTTATAAAGGAAAATCTGAAATTTTATTAGATAAGTTAAATGAAATTTTTGCAACTTTTGCCAATTTGACAGCTTGTGTAAATAGACTTCAGTTTATTCCAACTGGAAATATGAATTAAATTTTTAGATGCAAAATTTTTAAAAAATTCGAATGAGGATGTCCCATGCATTTATGCTAAATGGTTGGAGATGCTTTGTTAGTGAATACAGCAAGAGCTTCCTGATTTTCGGGTAATGCACATAAAACTCCCTTTTTGTATCCTTTAGTGATAATCTTTCCCTGTTGAGACTCAACAAAGAAGTTATTAGCATTATAGATTATAGTACAAAAATTATTTTCAGCTAACTTGCTTATAGACATAAGATTTTTTTGATATCAGGAACAATTAAAATAGTTTTAAGATTTAGGATGCCATTATCTGTTTTAATCTTACCTTCACTAATATGTGATATATTCAAAGTTTCATCATTACCTACAAAAATTATTTTATTTTCTTTGTAGCTTTTAATTTTATAAAGCTTACCTGAATCATTTAGTATGTGAGTGGTGGCCCTAAAAGTTAGCATAGAGATTGGGGGTCTTTATCTTATTTGATATTTATTATTGCAAGGGCTTTATGCAAGTGATCTTCAGGTTGGAATGAGTGGTAAAAATGATTCTAGCATTCTATGGCAGAGTAATTAAGTTTACTGTATATTTGATAAGATTATTAATTCTTTTCCTTGCTTTTGATTGTTTTGGTTCCATTAAGGATTTTGGTCATTGGAGTTAGTTGTATCATTGTTGTTATCGTTGGTATAATTATTAGAACTATGCCTTACTGTAGGAGTGAATCCACGTCCTCTTGAGTTGAATCTATCTCCATATCATCTTCGTCCACGTCCTCATTGGATGAATGCTTGGTTATATCGAGGAAAACTGTCATGATCATCACTATTGCTTCTGAGCATTTGTTCATGAGCTTGTAGAGACAAAAAAATTGATGGTAGGAAGGATATGGAGGTTTTGACCTCATAATTATTCAAAAGTCTTTGTAATTGGCTCCAAAACCTCTAGCTAATTGAAACACTTTTCTTGT
Source organism: Macaranga tanarius (assembly GCA_949673435.1). Classification (NCBI taxonomy): domain Eukaryota; kingdom Viridiplantae; phylum Streptophyta; class Magnoliopsida; order Malpighiales; family Euphorbiaceae; genus Macaranga; species Macaranga tanarius. The sequence continues at coordinate 9,797 of CATIWO010048140.1, read as the reverse complement.
TTCATCAACAAGTCTTTTTATCACTGCAAGGTTCTCATATATACCTTTGAATTTCTTAAAGTATTAATCTAAGGCCATATTTCCCTTTTTAAGTGTCACAAGATTGTCATTGAGGATCATTTCCTTCTCTACTGTGGTGGCAAGAATTAATTCTTCAATGGACTTCCATACCTTCGATGCAAAAGTGAAATTTTCAAGATAAATAAGTACCTTGGTTTCGATGTTTCTTAGTAAGAATGTCATTAGGAGGCCATCACTTTTCTTTCATATGACATCAGGTTTGTTTCTGGTTTGCCATTGTCCTTCATTATTACCATGCATGGTTCATTGCCTTTGACCAGATGGTGATCCATGTTAATGCTTTAAATAAGTGGCTCCATCTGTGATCGCTAAAGCAAGTAGTTAGTGGTGTCTAATTTTAGAGATATAAGAGTAAAGCATTGATGAAGAGTTTGAAGAGACAATTCAGTTTCAGAAATAGGAATGATCATTGAGGATGATTGGGCCATGGAAATTAAAATATTTGTTCTTTTGTAAAGGCTGTGATATCATAAAGACTTTAATGAACAAAGATCATTTTCATTCTCGTGGTTGATACATATGTACGAAACTTATTTATATAATACAAGAAAGCTTGTATATAACGGGTATACATAATACAGTTAAAGGAAATACAAGAAACCTTATGTGTAATGGGTAGGAGTGATTTTAGGAGATTATATTGGAGACAAATCAGGTCTGATGTGATCCTATAGAGATTGCAACACACTCCATGATATTAGCAAGAATTTTATTTCTTTCCAAGTCTGTTTTAGAAGTAGTCAATGTTTGGTTCTTGTTTGGGAAAGTAAGTTGATTATGGTCTTCTTTATAGTAGCTAAAGGTTATACAATGATGGACATATAATTATGTTGATATTAGAACTTCGGTATGTTATTAATTGAAGTTTATTGTACTTGTTATGTTTATATAAATATAATTAAGTAAGAGTTTAATGGGAATGTTTTATTAATTGTATAGATAGTTACTTTAGGTCAGAAGTGGTACTCTGCCACATCGATAATCGATAAAAGTGTTTGAGAATTAAAAGCATTTATAGAAGGTATCGGTAAGGAGGGGTGTCACATTACATGCATGTAGGTACGAAAAACTCACACTCAAAGTAAAGACAAACAAACAAATAAAGAGAAAAGAACATTCAGTGATAAAGTTCGCTAAGATCTGTACTTTGATGGCTTTCCTGGGTTCATAGCACAATCCATATCCCCTAATTTTCACGGACTATACTGTCATCCTACCCACTGTAGAGGGCCTTTGAAGGGCTTATCTTAGGGGCGTGTCAGTCCTGACGACCCCTTAGCGGCCTAATAAATACACTCTGAATTTTCTCACAACTATCAACAGGGAGAAAGCAAGCTTTTCCATGGAGGCATACCTCAATTCGGATCCCCATAAGACTCTACTAATGTAGTAGACTAGTTTCTGTGTCTTACATTTATCTCTAACTAGCACGACACTGATTGCTTGATCATAAGCCGAAAGGTAAATGAGTAACTCTTCCTCTTCAACTGGCCTACTCAAGATTCGAGGGGATTGAAAATACTCCTTTAAGTTTTAAAAAGCTTTTTCACATTCTTCAGCCTACTCAAAAGCTGAAGCTTTCCTCAACTTCTTAAAGAAAGGTAGGCATTTCTCAACTGATTTGGATATGAATCTGTGCAAGGCTAAAATTCTTCCCATCAACCGTTGAACGTCCTTTGTACAAGAGGGCGATGACATGTCAATAATTGCTTGTACTTTCTCATGATTTGGATCTATCCCTTTTTTACTTACCATATACCCCAAAAAACTTTCCCCTTTTGATGAAGAAAGAACACTTTTCTAGATTTAATTTTATGCCATATTATCCCAGAATGCTAAACACTTCTTAGGTGGCCTTCAAATGTTTTGCTCTTGACAATCATATCATCCATATAAGCTTCCATATTCCTCTCTAGCTGGTTCTTAAAGATTTTATTAACAAGCCTTTGATAAGTGGCTCCGGCATTCTTCAACCCAAAGGGCATAACAGTGTAGTAGTAAATTCCCTTTTCTGTAATAAAAGTTATCTTCTCCTCATCCTCAGAATCCATGGGGATCTGATGATACCCTGATAAGGCATGTAGAGAGGTTAGGTACTCATAGCCTACGGTGGCATCCACAAGCTTGTCAATGGAAGGCAAAGGGAAGCAATCCTTTGGGCAAGCCTTGTTTAGGTTAATGAAGTCTACACATAGTCTCCATTTTCCACTATTCTTTTTTACCAAAACTACGTTGGCCAACCAAAATGGATAATCTACTTCTCTTACAAACTTAGATTCAATTAACTTATCAACTTTCCTGTCAATTGCTTCCTGCCTCTAGGGAGGGAAGAAGCTATTGCACGGGGATGATGCTGGGATTGACATTGAGTCGGTGTGACATTACACTTGGGTGTATTCCTGGCAAATCAGAGGGTTTAAATGCAAAATCCCCTTGGTGACTTGCCAAAAACTGCTTTACTTTTATCTTCTGGTGTAGCTCCAAATGAGCATTCATATAAGTACATATGTCAGGGTATCTCTCTGAAACAGAAAAAGCTTCTAGCTCCCCAATGGGATCTATTCTCTGATTAACCATATTCCCCTCTATTTCGGTAACCTTACTTACCAATATTTCCTCTTCCCTATCATTCCCTAAAGAGATTAAATGGCAATATTTGGCTTCGAGCTGTCTTCCCTGCACGGTGATGGAACCGGCTTCAGAGGGCATCTTTATACAGAGATACCAAATGCACACTATAGCACAGAACTCATATAGTATCGGTCGGCCTATTATAGCATTACGGGCAATGGACACTTTCGCTATTATAAACTCAGCAGTCGTGGTTTTTCCTTTCCTGATCTCTCTTTTATAAGACTCCTCTCCTATGGTGATAGGGAGAAAAACTCTTTCCTCTACCCTGACTGGTATTCCACTGATTTCCCACAAGTGAGAGGATACAGATGACAAATAATCATCTCTGATTCCCATCTTCTTTAACATATTGTAAGGTAATAGATTGACTGGGCTGCTGTCATCAATCAAAACCCACTTTGTAATCGTTAATCATAACCATGATCACCATGGTGTCTACGTGGGGAGCCTCCTCTCCTACCCTATCATCAGGGCCAAAAGTTATGGGACATGAATGCAATGTATCTGCTCCTTGATTCTTCTTTCCACCAACTCATTTTTATATGGGCTTGTCAGTTCCTTTGTCGATCGGACTAGTCTCCCCTGTGATCCAATGAATGACTCCACTAGCTCCTATATTTAAAGGGAGCATAGGCTGCTTATCTTTCTGTAATATAGTGGTACCAGTTCCTTCCGTCGCTATCTGTCTTTGACGATTGTCATCACTCTTCATAAAATTTTTGAGATGTCCTTGTTGAATGAATCTTTCAATTTTCAATATAAACTGGTGGCATTCATTAGTGTGGTGCCCTATAGATCTTTGAAAATGGCAATATCTACTCTGATCTCTATTTTTTAGATTGGAGGGCATTTCTCTTGGCCACTTCACGTATTCCTTGTCCTTTACTGTCATCAAAATTTCCTACCAGGATGTACCCAGTAGTGTCAAATCTTCATCCTGTGGGGGAGTCAAGAGCTTTCTGGAGCCTCTCTGGGGCTCGGCCATTTGTATAGTATTAATACTTTTTCTTAACCATCTTGGGAGGGAGTGATTCATCAAAAACCTCTTTCCACTTAGAGGCAAATCGGCTGGAATGGAAGGCTTCATCTTGTCGAATATATTTCTCCGCTCTATTCATCAGGGCTGTAAGATCAGGGGGTTTGTTCTTTGACAGCGAATTAAAGAATGGGGGGTTATTTGTGCTTTTAGTTATCGCCTCGATGGCCCGGGCATGGTTCAAATGTAGTATCTTCAGCACTTTAACATTAAACCTTGCAACGTAGTCTCTAAGACTTTCCCCTCTGTTCTATATAATAGTCTCCTAATAAAAAGACTCCCACTCAGCAGGAATACTAGATATGAATCGACTAATAAACTACTTACTAAGATCAGCAAAAGAACGGACACTATTAGGAGGTAAATGGTTGAATTAGGTCTGCCTAGCGTTCATAAGAGTAGTTGGAAATATCCTACATAATATAGCATCAGACTGAGTATAGAACTCAACAACTGCCTTGAACTTCGAAATATGATCTCTAGGATTTGTGGTTCTATTATAAGTAGAAAGGGTAGGCAATTTGAACTTCCTAGGAATTGGCTCCTTCTAGATAGATTCCGTAAATGAGGATGACACGCTGATGACCTGGCTGGCCAATTTGACTTGTTCAGCCTTTCTGCTTCTCCAATCCAAGAATTTTTGATAGTCCTCCTCCAGTCTACGTGGAGAAAAAATGAGATGGATCGGGGGATTTACCACTCTGAGGTCTTCATTTGATGACCTAGCATGGCGATCTTATCATTCATAGGGGAATGTTGCCCTCTCGAACGTGACTCTCTGTCCCTTGTCCCTCTAGAGGCGTGGCTCCTTGATCTTTCATTACCTCTACTGGAACCCCTTGGGCGAGTCGGCTCTGGTTTTCTCACTAGACTTCCTGGCTCATTTCGGCTTCTATCTTTCTCCCTTTCTCTATGAGATCCTATGAAAGCCCTCAAACTTGAATCTTTCATTTCTTCCGCCTTTAGGATGAGCCTTTTGTGAGCTACATTCGGGGTGACAAGATTAACTGCCGTAATTTTACCTTTTTCTTGTCTCTTTTATATATCTGTCAAATAAGTTACCTTGCTAATCAAGTCTCTTAAATAGTCAACTGGGACTTCTACCATTTGCGGTTGTCTTTCACTAGGCCCTGGTGACCTCCTCTCCTCCCTCTCTTCTCTAGATTCACTTCTCCTCTTGGTTGATGCACTAGACCTTGCCATTGTTTCTCAAAACCTTCTCCACAGTCCGAGTTCACCAATAATCTTAACACAGTGCAACAAAGTAAAGGATAGCTTTCAAGGTTCCTCAAAACTACCCTTTCCCACAGATGACACCATTTGATGGTTCTCTGAATCTTCTCAGTTCAGCCATGTCAGCATTGACCCTGTCAAATGTGTAAAAAAGAGCTATGGGAGACTTTGTTCTTCACAAAGCCCCTCCGATGTTCAAGTCAGAGTGGAGTTAAGTGACTCAGAGGACACTACAAGTGATCAACATGAGGATAGAATGATGGATCATAATAAATACAGTATATTTAGAAGGAAATAGATGAAGAACGGAATAAGAACTTTTTTAAGGAAAAGAAGAATGGGTGGAGGTGAAAATGTGTTATGTTGAGAATGTCTTACCATTGTAGCAAATCGGCTTTTATAGTGCAAGTAGGTAGGATTTCCCTCAATGTGTGTAGTTGCTAGTGCTTATTGTAGCAACAGTAAGGGTAGCTAGTATTAAATATGATGTGCTAGAAATGTGATTGATAGTGAAAGCATTTAATGAGAGTCGGAGGGGGCTCTTATAAAGTTCCCATAGGTTCAGCGGGATCTAACGTTGAGTTCACATGTTGATCGACGAGGTCCTTTTGTTCACCAAGGTATGAGACTCTAAATTAGAGGGCCACATAGTCAAAGTGATAATTACGTGGCAAGTCAATGATTCTGGCTGTCCAGATGTCAAACGCTCATTGGAGCATTATTTTATGTATCATCAGCTACCATAGCCTTTATACATCTCATCACAAGTTTCTCTCAGCTCCATTCTCACTCTCACATACTTCTTTTTCCTCTCTCTTTCTCTCTTTTCTCACTTTTTTTTTTCTTTCTGTTTACTTTCTTTTCTTCTCACTCTCCCTTTTTTTGCCTTTAATTTCTTTTCCTCTCTTTTTTTTTTCTCTTTTCTTTTCCTCTCACATTTCTCCCTCCACATTAACTCTTGTTCGTAAGTGGTTGCCGCAACCACTTCAAATTGTAATATTTCACTTATCATTTATCATTATAGAGTGGGGTTCACGACACCACCTTGAGTCATAATACTCATGAAATTCACATTACGCTAGCTTCTCAAGCCTATCTCATGCTCAACGTCTCACTGACCCTTGAGCCTCACTCATCGCGCATCACAATAAGTTCATGCCACTATATGATGACTTATAGTTCAATAATTGAATAGATATTTAAGCTTTTGCACATTGTTGCTTTTCTTGGTCTAATAGACCTTTTTATAATCACATTTTCCGTATATTGGGTATCACCCGGTTGATCAAGGTCTAACAATATTTCCAACTTCGCCTCATTCAATTTATACCGATGGATGGGTTTTATTACAACCCCTTTTCTCTTTACGCAAATTTGTCCGCTTAATGGCCTCATCGCCACTCATAATCACTGCATCACAATTTAGGGACTCCGCAGTCCTTTTGTTTTGACTATAAGACATTTGATCGCCACATTGTTATACCGGTTTTATAATTGGTACCATTCCCCCTTCTGGTAGGCAATTAAATCTCAACAAGCTAAAAAAAAAAAAGTTATATATATATATATTATTTTAAAATTTTTAATAAAAAGTATATTTATTGTCTTCTATTAAATAAAAATTTTGACTAGAATATAATTGACAAATAATTTTTTAAATAATTCTAATTTTTCAGGCATAGTTTGTAACAATTATATATTCAGCTTACGACGATAAGTATAACTTTTTTAAAAAGATTAAAAGTTGCTCAGACATAATTATAAATAAATATTTATAATAACACTTATGAGATTTTTATTAACTAAAAGATATTTACTAAATTACTATGCTTTGTTCAAATTTCATTCCTTATTATAACAAAATTAAAATGAATAAATTAATTTCCAATAAAAAATTTTGTTATAATTTTAGTCCCTAAATTTTTATATTAAAATAGCTCTATTTTAGTCTCTAATTTTATATTTTTTTTATTATATTGGACTTTAACTTTAAATTTAAGAATTGTAGCACAGCATCAAGTGCTTATTGGGTCATTGGGTCCTTAAGTTACATCTTAAATAAAATTTTATTCTTAATTTAAATAAAAATAATTTTAAGTGAAATAATGAAAATGACTAAAAAATTTATATTACATAAAAGGAAAAATTAAAATATAATTATAGAGAACATGTATTTTTTTCAAAAAAAAATATTAAATACTACTTTAATTTGTTTATTTAAAAAACTTAAAATATGTATGTAAAATATCTCAAAATATCATAAAATTTTTATGATTTATTTGAAATATATTTTTCTAATTTCAATATTTTTCCCAATCACTAACTAAGCTTTAAACTGTTAAAGTGGTATAAATTATTTGTTGCTAAATATAAAGTATTGAATATATAATAAATTATTTGTTCTCTATAGCATATAAGAAAAGTTCTATTATAAATTTATTTTTTTCACAAAGCAATTTAAGTTTACAAATAACACCATTATTAAATGTATAAAAATAATTTTATTCAATACTTTTTAAATTTGTGAAATTTCTCAACACTAAATCAAGTTCTAATAAAATAAATAGAATTTGCAAATGAATTGCAGAATTTTAAAACTATATTGTCATAAGATTAAAATATCTCTTTTATTATTTTTATTTTCCAAAATACGCCTATACATTATACAATATTAGTTTAAGAGGGTATTTTTTACCAAATAATATGCAATTTCAAATTTCAAAATTTATACCAAACATAAAACAATAAAATATAAACTTCATATTTAATTGAATTATATTTATACCAAATATAAACTTCAAATTTATTCCAAAACCCATAACCGTAACCCCATTGGATCTCTTAGTCTCTTATCTCCAGTATAACAAGAAATTAAAGCTTAATTAGGCTAATTAGCACCAATCTTTTGATTAATTTCCATACACTTCCTAGCTTAAAGACATATGTCATTAGTCGGCCTTCGATGGTGACGTAGCAGAAGTAAGAACAAGATAAATATTAACGATTATTGATTCGTGCACGAATGCCAATCAAAAATCTTCTATAACCTGCAATTCTCAAATTCAGGGAATAGGCAACAAAATTCACAGAATTTTGAGGTAAATGAAAATTCAATTAATCAACAAAAACTGTCTCCAAAAAATTTTAAAAAAATCCCTTAAATAGAAAACCCTAAAATTTTGAGGTAAATAAAAATTCAATTAATCAAAAAAAACTGTCTCCAAAAAATAAATATAAAATCCCTTAAATAGAAAACCCTAAACCAAATCCTAATAGAAAAAGAAAATTACCAAAAAGTCCAAAAAAATACTAAAATGCATTTTTCGAGGCCTAAACGATAGAATTTGCCCAAAAAACATAGGACATCACAAAAAAAGCTAGTGTGTTCCATTCCTTGGCCCATTTCCAGTGAATTTAGGCTCTGAATTTGCCAAAATCCGAAACTCCAAAGTTGCCCGTAATTACGAAAATGCCATATTAAAAATTTTCAAATTTCTCCATAAAGGCACATGCAACCTCATCTGCATCATTCTCCCCAGGCTGGACAAAATTTGCCCTCGAATTGTCATCATCTGAAGAATCACCTGCATAAGGAATCAAATGCTTAACATTGGAAATATCCGCAGTGTGAATGTGACTTGGCAACTTCAAACGGTAGGCATTAGGATTAATTTTCTCAATGATCTCCACGAGTCCAATCTTCTTAGCAGATAATTTATTATAATCACTTGTAGAAAACCTATCTTTAGTAAGAACAGCCCAGACATAATCACCCACATCGAACTCAACATGCCTCCTTTTCTTATCTGCAGCTTGCTTATACTTGCCCGTAGCCTTTACTAAATTTTTATGGACAGCCTGATGAACATTCAGCAATCCCTGCACGAAATTCTCAGCTTTCCCATTAATTTTGATTTTAGCCGATAAAGGTAACAGATCAAGTGGTCCTCTTGGCACAACAGAATACACAACGGCAAAAGGACAAAATCCAGTATTCCTATTAACAGCATGATTATGTACAAATTTTGCCTGACATAACTTCTAACCCCAACCCTTCACATGCTCACCAAGTAAACATCACAACAGATAGTCCAAAGAACGATTCACCACCTCAGTTTGCCCATCTGTTTATGGATGATAGGCACTACTGAAATTCAATTGGGTACTCACCATTTTCCATAAACTCCTCTAAAAATGGCTAAAAAACCTAGTATCTCTATCAGACACAATAGACATAGGAAACCCGTGCAACTTATAAACATCTTGAAAGAACAATTGAGCAACATGATTTGCATCTGATGGTTTCTTACATGGAATGAAATGCACCATTTTAGAAAACCGATCAACTACAACAAAGATGGAATCATTACCTCGCTGTGTGTGTGGTAAACTAAGCATAAAATCCATACTAACATCCACCCAAGGCTGCTCAGAAATGGGTAATGGCATGTATAATCCCGCGTTTATTGCTGCCCCTTTTGACACTTGACATACACTACACCTTTGCACTAATTTCTCCACCTCTTTACGAATGGTAGGCCAAAAATAAGTAGCCTGAACCAATTATAAAGTTCTCTCACATCATACATGCCCCTCACCATACAGTTCCTTAATGATCTTCAGATGTAGACTACAATCTGGAACACATGCTAATTCCCTTTAAAGAGAAATCCTGTGAGATCCCACATCGGATGGAAGTGGGTAGTTGGCATGCCTTATATGGGTGCAATGCCCCCTTCCTCCACGAGGCGCCTTTTGAGGACAAAACCGTGAGGACCGTTGCCTGGGGCCGGTGCCAAAGCGGACAATACCT
>CATIWO010048127.1:0-19112 GCA_949673435.1 Macaranga tanarius | reverse complement strand
GCGGCAAGTTTTACCTTTTTCTCCTCTGAATAATTATGACATTCGAAGATGAGTTCCACTTTTCTCTCCCATTCAAGGTACACATCCGGATCATTTCTTCCTTGGAATGAAGGAATCTTCATTTTGATGCTTCCAAGGTTGTGATCAACATCATCATTTTGGCGTCCTCTCCTAGCTTATCTCCTAAGATTGATTTGTTGTCCCACCAAGGTGAGTTGATCATCATCCAAATCATCCTCTCCTTCATAATCCTCTTGGTCAATTGGTGGACATCTCCTTTTATCTAGGCTCTCCTTGTAATTGGTTAAGGATGCCATCATGCCTCTCCAACTTCTCATTCACTCCTGCCATCATGTTAAACATTCTTTCGAATTATTGTTGCATAGCTTGAATCATATGATCATTTGTTGAAGAAGAACTTATGTCTTTTGACATGATTGTAAACCTAAAATTTTAAGAAAAGAAAAAAATAGAAACAAACAGCCTCACAATACTCCCTTATATGTTTTACTCAAAATTGATGTATACCACTCGTGTTTACACTCAATTTTGGCTTTTTCTCTAATGATCTCACACTCTTACCTTTTACCACTATATTTGCCTTTTGATTTCTTAGATTAAGATTCTTAACCAAACAAAATTCAAGAATGTAGCAATCAATGATAAGAAAATTAGGTAGGCTTAACAAGAAAATAATAAGGTAGACTTCAAGAAAGATAACAATTTGTAACAAATAGGCTAATAAAAATGCAAAGCAAAGATAGATCAACAAAGGAATATAAAGAGATAATTTTTTTTTCTAGACAGATGCAATTGAGATATAACACAAGAATCTCAAAGATAACAATTTTTTTTTAAGTATGCATGAATTTTTTTTTTGATATTGCAAATAAGATCTTGAGATGAGTAGATCAAAGATAATTCAAGAACAAAAGATGAATAGAAAGTGCAAGATATAATATGATCACAAGATAATTAAAAGTAAATTGGATACGTAAACTTTAATCTTGAGCCAATTCTCTTATACCATTTATGATGGGATTTGTAGGTTTCATCAATTAACTCCTTAATAGCAAGAATACTATGATAAGTTGAATTAGAAGAAAACTAGAAATTACTAATTTAATCCACAAATTCAGATCATTCAAAGATTGAAGTAAGAAGATAGATGCTACTTAACCCCTTTACCAACAAGGATAAAGATACTAAGATAGACTTTGAATTTCCTCTTATGCCACAAATAAGAAAGTTTGATAAATAACAAGAAAACAAAGATTTAGATTTTGACACCATAAACTAGAATAAAGCTTGATAAGTCACAAAGTTCATGCAAGAAATTAAAGATAAAATTCCTCACAATAAAACTCAAACAAAGTTATAATTTATATATCAAATTCAATCATGCTCATAAAAGAAAGAAAGGAATTGTTTATATAGAGTACAAGTCCATGCACACACTACTAAAATAGACTCACACACATAGGATTACATTTGCTCTTAATAGCCTTAATAACCACTACCCATATTAATAGCCATTACTTGGCAATTATTGCCCTACTAACATGAAGAAGGTGACTATATGTAATCCTAATTTATTTTTGAGCCTCCATGGATGTCTTATTGGGTTGAAATTCTTAGGCTATCCAAATGTCTTTAATTAAACCCAATATGATTTCTTGAAGCTTCTTGGACTTGGACTTTGTGATTGGGACTTCTTGTACTACCAATGGATCTTGGATCTCTTTAGGCTTTGGACTTGGATTCACATCAGTAACTCCAGCTGAATCTGTGGTAAATTGGCAAACAAAGAATGCATGTGCCTAAAATTAGGTGCTGAAAAAAGTTGAAGCAAAGATTGATACTGTTGCTCAACAAGTGAAACAGACTGATGATCATTTGTCTATTTTTGAAATAAAAATGGAGTCTATTCATGCAGATTTGAACAAACAAGCAGAACTGAAGCACTAGGAATTGATGCAGTTACCCTATATTTGGATGGAGGAACATCGTCTAGTGTAAAGTACTATCCAGAAGCTGAAGTCTTCTATTATCCAGCACTGTGGTGTGAGTCAGGATCTCCATTCTCTATTTCAGTTGTTTCTTCCATATGAGGTGGATGAGGAGTAGTAGTTCTTGTTCTAGAGTATTCTGTATCAGCCATGAGTTAAAAAGGTATCTCTCCATCTTCATCAGAGGATTGGGTTTCTTCAGATAAGCTATCTTCAGTTACGTCTTTTGAGACAGAGTCAATTGTAAAGCTGGGCATTGCTTCTGTAGCACATCCTTTCAAGAAAGAAGAGATAGGATTAACCATCATCATTCTTGATGGGGTGTCTACTTTAATTGATTCAGTTGAAGAAAAGGAAAGCTGCATATTTTCTAAAAAAATGGTCTTAGGCATTTCTGGCTGAGGAAAATGATCAGTTTTTCCTTTTTTTATGACTGGATTAGGGGATAGGTTAGGTGAACTGAAAGATCCAAATCCTTTAAATCTAGGAGGAATACATAAAGATCTAGGAGGAAGAAATGAAGAATATCCTATTGAAAATAATGGCTGGTTTGGGTATGGATTATACAAAGAACCAAAAGGATCCGAAAGGGATGAATAGGATGAGAAAATTGGCTTTTTGGATGTGGATGAAGTCTGAAATCTCCTATTTACAATATCTCTTTCTAGAACTGCAATTTGAGCTTTCAACTACTCAATTTCAATTTTTTTCTACTGAATGCTATAGAAAGTGCCTTCTTAGAGTTCAAAGCCTGGATTCATAGTCAGATGCTTCTGCCAGGAGCAAATTTAAAAGATGTTCTTGAAAATTTCCTAGCTCGGATGATTGGTAAACTTTCCAACTAGTATGGAACACTAAATGTCTATGTGAAAGCTCAGCCAATGGAAGCATGCTTAATAGATGAATTCTTAGGACTCTTGCATTATGAGTTCCTTGGAAAATGGGATGATGATATGGAGATTGCCAGAAAGGAGTTTTATCAAATAAAATATTATTCTCTGAAGATAAAAGACCTAGATGTTCATTTCCAGAACATGTCCAAACTTTCTATCAATTGGAAAGCACGATGAATCCTGATTTAAAGCAAGCCTTTTTAGCTTCAATTCCAAAAATTCTTTCCTACAAAATGTTTTTGATGTTGCAACAAACGAACCAGAAAGTAGGAGAAGTTCCACTGGGTCATTTATATCAAATCATGAAGTAAGCCCATTCCTAACTCTGTGAGCAGAGAAAAGTGATAAAGATGTACTTGGGAAATAAGAAGAATCCTTTTGGAAAAATTTACTGTGAAAGGCCTGATTTGCAAATTAAATGCAAAGACTCTTCCTTTTGTAAGTGCTTTGGCGGCAGAAAGAAGAAAAAGTACTTTTTCAAGATAAAAGGGAGGAAGCTAAAGGAAAAATCTAAGTAGTGGAAGTTTTACAGAAAAAGAAAATTTAGAGGAAAGAAAGGCACAGACAGATGCTATATCTGTGGAAAGACAAGATACTTTGGAAAGAATTATCCAGTAAAAACAAAGAAGGCAGCAAAGATGATTCAACAAATCCAGCAGATTACAGCAGTTGATCTAGATGATGCAGATATTGAATCAATCTTCTTAGAAGAAGATGAGCCTTCTCCGGAATGTGTTTTTGTAGTCTGTCATGACGAATTTGATTATTCAGGTTCAGATTCAGATAATGAGGTATTATCATATCACCAACAATTTTCAATTGATAGAATACAAGCTTTCCTTTCAGAAAATTAAATAGCTTTAACTCATGGAAATCACCCGGTACCTTTAGCACCCATCCAAATATATCCAACCTCTTTCTCAAAGCCCATCCAGATAATAACTTTCTTTGACACTGGTGCAAGAGTTAGCATTCTTAATCGAGATGTCCTCTAAAGGATTATTGGAAAACTCATTTTAAGTATTTCTATGCAGCTAATGTAGAAATCTTTCAAACTATCTATATCACTAAACAACCCATAAAAATCTAATTTTTCCCAGGATGTTATATATGGTCTCATGTTCTTGGATCATCCTTAGACCTTATCTTTGGATTTACTATCTATTATAAGGCTAAACATCTTCGGATCCTTCTAGATGGAATTAAATTCAAGAAATATTATCAACCTTTCACCAAAAAGCCCTTAATTTTCACCATTGACAAAACCCTAAATGAACCTAACCTCAAGCTTATCCATGAGTTCCTGCTACAGTAATGCAGTGTTGATTCTCATACTTAGTTTTTGGAAAAATGTTCATTTCCTTTGTAGAAAAATCCTAAGTTCTTTATCTCATTGACATTTAAACAAAATGAAGATGTCAATCCAATGAAGGCAACTCATCCAAGAATAAATCCTGCAGATATGAAGCTATCAATTGAAGAATAGTGCTCTGGTGTACATTGATGATATCCTTCTCTTCTTTTCCAATATGAAGGATCATAAAAATCTTCTTCAGCAGTTTGCTAATCTAATAAAGAAATTTGGAGTAATGCTCTCCCCGAGAAAGATGTATATTAGAAAAGATGCAATTGATTTTTTAGGAATGCAATTTAAAGATGGAAGCTATCAACTTGGTTCTCACATTACTTCAGAGTTACAACAATTTCCTAAGGATAATTGTCAATTAAATAGATAAGACAGTTCTTAAGAATTGTCAATTATCTCAGGGATTTTGTTCCTCACTTAACGAAGAAGACGGCCCCACTGAGAGCTTTGTTAAAGAAAAATCCACCATCATGGTCTGAAGAATAAACTAATGCAATCACAGCATTGAAGAAAGACACACAGAGTCTTCCAGCTTTGCAGATTCCTTTTAATGGGAAAAGGATGCTTCAGACAGATGCTAGTGATTAATTTTGGGGAGCTATTCTTTTTGAAGAATATAATTAGAAGAAAAAATGAATTTGTGTGCATGCAAGTGGAAAATTTTCTAATGCATAATGCCATTATCATTCAACATTTAAAGAGATTCTAGCGGTGAAATATGGGATAAAGAAATTTGAATTTCATCTTGTGGGCCATCATTTCAAGGTGATCATGGATTGCTCATTGTTCCCAAAAATTCTAGAATTTAAAGGAAAAACTATGCCACATCCTCAAATTCTTAGATGGAAATAATGGTTCAGTAAGTATAACTTTGAAGTGGAGCATATCAAAGGAGAAGACAACCTCATTCCAGATCTTCTCAATAGACCTTCAGTCTCCTGTGCAATGGAGAGTCCTTTCCAACTAAAGGTCTTTCCTATAATCTTTATGTTTCAATGTGTTGATCCAGATAGGTTCATTTTTGAAGGAATTCCACCGGAACTTTCAAGATCTATTTCATCTACAACTCTTAATAACGTTGCTCCAAAGAATCTTTTTGAATATCAGTCTAATCTGATTAGGACTTATGGACCGGAGTTTCTCATAAGATTGGGTTTTCATCCTGAATACCCTTTCTCATGCATTTTCAGTTTTCTCAGTTAAAGCCCAGAAAAGGAATTTTTCTGGCCCAAAGAGTTACTCATCCTGTTCTGGTATCTATGCCACCTGTATTGGATTTCTTTTGATCTATAGCCTTTGGCATTATCAGGATATCTCGAGCTTATCAGTAATGGAAAATGGTTAAATCCTCATCTGGTCACATTTCTCGAATGGTTTCAGAAGCTCGACAAATGAAAGTCTTGGCTTGAAGATGAAGCTTATAATCAAGAGGTCTCATATCCAAATGGATGCCATTCCATTATCATCTTTCATAGACCTTTTATGAAGATTCGAGATAATTACAACGCTATTCCCCTCCATCATATGTACAAGACTTATAATTTCTCTATGGTGGATCATTTAATGACCAGCCTTGATAATTTTTCACACTGGAGAGAATTCTAGAGATACTTATTTAAAAAGAATGGAAAGATTCCTAAAGAAATCTAGCCCAAAGTTGATAAAGACGCCCCATGGGAGAATTATCCATCTGGATATAGATAAGGACTTCTAAAGGATAAAGAATTTTAGAAACAAGCCCAAAATCCAGAAGCAAGTCCAGTTCAAACTAGCCCATTTGAAGAAGAATATCCTATTCCATCCATGGATATTAATTCACGTAAAAGACCTATTGCAGGATATTCACAAGGATATGACTCAGATAGCAGTACTTATAGTAGTGATGAAGACAACATGTCACCAAGCCATGAACCAATCATAAAAGATTGAAGTTCTCTTCAAACAACTGTTAACTACTTCATAAAAATAGTTATCCTGATCTATCACATGGATATCTGTATTATTGTAAATTGTGTAAAGTATAGTCAGCTTGTCTTAGAAGTTAGCATAGCTTATCTTATAGATTATCCTTATCTTGTAAGCTACTTTAGCTTCTGCTTGTCTTGGAAGCTAGCATAGCTTATCTTGTAAGCTATTATAGATAATCCTTATATTGTAAGCTACTTTAGCTTATTCTGTAAGATAGTGTGTCATGAAAGTTTTGGTAGCTTTTTATGTAAGATAAGTGCTCCTCATCACTATAAAAGGAGGTTACTACTTTATTCAAAAAGGTAGAGAACCCTTTACAGACACTGCCTTAGAAATAAAATTATAAGTTTCTAAATATATTCTCTTCTCCTTCTGAGGGTTAATCTCTTGAGCATAATGATCTTATCTCCATATAGTTATTAAAGAGTATGCTCTGTACTTGCCTCACATGAGGATCCTGTACATCAGAAATTTAATAACAGAAAATGATCATGTCTACTAACTTCATTAAAGCTGTAAGCTTAGTTTAGGTAAACTTTATGATTGTTGAATAAGGCATAAGAGGCACAGGCTTGTTAGTGGAAAAATTGAGGAGTATGAGTATGACTTTATTGCTAATCCATAGCTTGCCTTATTTAGTGATAGAGATAAATCTCCAGAGATACCAATTTGCCAGAGCTCCACTAAAACCATAAGTTTATCAGAGATTAACTGTATAATCACTAAATAAGGCAAGTTGTGGACTAGCAACAAAGCCATACTCATACTCCTCAATTTTCCCACCAATCTCTTATGCCTTATTCAACAATCATAAAGTTTACCTAAACTAAACTTACAGCTTTAATAAAGTTGGTAGACAAGATCATTTTCTATTATTAAATTTCTGATGTACAGGATCCTCATGCGAGGCAAGTACAGAGCATACTCTTTAATAACTATGTGGAGATAAGATCATTATGCTCAAGAGATTAACCTTCAGAAGGAGAAGAGAATATATTTAGAAACTCATAATTTTATTTCTAAGGCAGTGTCTGTAAAGGGTTCTCTACCTCTTTGAACAAAGTAGTAACCTCCTTTTATAGTGATGAGGAGCACTTATCTTACATAAGAAGCTGCCAAAACTTTCATGACATACTATCTTACAGGATAAGCTAAAGTAGCTTACAAGATAAGGATTTTCTATAATAGCTTACAAGATAAGCTATGCTAACTTCCAAGACAAGCTGACTATTCTTTTCACGGTTTATAATAATATAGATATCCATGTGATAGATCAGGACAACTATTTTTATATAGTAGTTAACAATTGTCTGAAGAGAACTTCAATCTTTTATGATGGGTTCATGACTTGGTGATATGTTATCTTCATTACCGCTGTAGGTACTGCTATTTGAGTCATATTCTTGTAAATATCCTACAATAGGTCTTCTACGTGAATCCATATCCATGGATGGAATAGGATATTCTTCTTCAAAAGGGCTGGTCTTAACTGCTGGGTTTAATATCTGGGCTGAACTTGCTTTTGGATTTTAGGCTTGTTTCCAAAATTCTTTATCCTTTAGAAGTCCTTGTCCATATGCAAATGGATAATTCTCCCATGGGGCATTTTCATCAGCTTTGGGCCAGATGTTTTAAGAATCTTTCCATTCTTTTCAAATAAGTATCTCTGGAATTATCTCCAGTGTGAACAATTATCAAGGCTGGTCATTAAATGATCCACCATAGAGAAATTATAAGTCTTGTATAGATGATGGAGCGGAACAACTTTATAATTATCCTAAATCTTTATAAAAGGTTTATGAAGGATGATAATGGAATGGCATCCATTTGGATATGAGACCTCTTGATTATAAGCTTCATCTTCAAGCCAAGACTTCCATTTATCAAGCTTCTGAAACTATTCGAGAAATGTGACCAAATAAGGATTTAACCATTTTCTATTACTGATAAGCTCGAGATATCCTGATAATGCCAAAGGCTATAGATCAAAAGAAATCCAATACAGGTGGCATAGATACCAGAACAGGATACGTAACTCTTTGGGCCAGAAAAATTCCCTTTCTGGGCTTTGACTGAGAAAGCTGAAAATGCATGAGAAAGGGTATTCAAGATGAAAACCCAATCTTATAAGAAACTTCTGTCCATAAGTCCTAATCAGATAAGACTGATATTTAAAAAGCTTCTTTGGAGCAACATTATTGAGAGCTGCGGATGAAATAGATCTCAAAAGTTCCGGTGGAATTCTTTCAGAAAGGAACCTATCTGAATCAACAGGTTGAAACATAAAGATCATAGGTAAGACCTTTAGTTAGAAAGGATTCTCCATTATACAGGAGACTGAAGGTCTACTGAGAAGATCTGGAATGAAGTTATCTTCTCCTTTGATATTCTCCACTTCAAAGTTATACTTACTGAACCATTTTTTTCATCTAAGAAGTTGAGGATATGGCAGAGTTTTTCCTTTAAATTCTAGCATTTTTGGGACTGGTGAACAATCTATAATCACCTTGAAATGATGGCCCACAAGATGAAATTTAAATTTCTTTATCCCATATTTCACTGCTAGAATCTTTTTAAATGTTGAATGATAATGACATTCTGCATCAAAAAAATTTCCACTTGCATGTGCACAAATTCATCTTTTCTTCTGGTTATCTTCTTCAAGAAGAATAGCTCCCCAAAATTGATCACTGGCATCTGTTTGAAGCATCCTTTTCTTATTAGAAGGAATTTGTAAAGCTAGAAGACTCTGTGTGTCTTTCTTCAATGCTTTAATTGCATTAGTTTGTTCTTCAGACCATGGTGGTGGATTTTTCTTTAATAAAGCTCTCAATGGGCCCATCTTCTTCTCTAAGTGAGGAATAAAATCCCTGAGATAATTGACAATTCCTAAGAACTATCTTATCTGTTTAATTGACAAATTATCCTCTAGAAACTATTGTAACTCTGAAGTAATATGAGGACCAGGTTGATAGCTTCCATCTTTGAATTGCATTCCTAAGAACTCAATTGCATCTTTTCTAATATGCATCTTTGTCGGGGAGAGCATTACTCCAAATTTCTTTGTCAGATTAGCAAATTACTGAAGAAGATTTTCATGATCTTTTATATTGGAGGAGAAGAGAAGGATATCATCAATGTACACTATAGCACTATTAAGAATTGGCTCATAGATCTTGATCATGGCTTTCTGAAATAAGGATGGTGCTACTTTGAGACCAAATGGCATGACTGTCCATTGATAATGGTGATTTGGAATACAAAAAGTTATCTTGTATCGATCTTCTTCTTTTATTTTGAGCTGCCAGAAATCAGCTTTGAGATCAAAATTTGAAAAGATCTTTGCTCCCACCAAAAAGGTGAATAGCGAGGAAATCTTTGGTAAAGGAAACTTATCATCCCTTAAGAAGAAATTTAAGGGTTGATAATCAATCACTAATCTCTTCTTTCCTTGGAGTTGCTATGTTCTTTTATTCACATAAAAAGCTTAGCATGCCTACTCTGATTTTGTGGGCTCAATAAATCCTTGGTTCTGCAACTGAGAACATTCTTCAATTACTAGCTTCATTTTTGCAGGATTCATTCCTGGATGAGTTGTCTTCGTTGGATTGCCATCTTCATTTTCTTTAAATGGCAATGAAATAAAGAACTCAGGATTTTTCCACAAAACAAATGAACATTTTTCCAAAAATTGAGTATGAGAATCAGCACTCCATTGCTGTAGCAGGAACTCATGGATAAGCTTGAGGTTAGGTTCATGTAGGGTTTTGTCAATGGTGAAAACTAAGGGCTTTTTGGTGAAGGGTTGATAGTATTTCTTAAATTTAATTCAATCTGGAAGGATTTTTAGATGTTTGCCCTTACAGTAGATATCAAATCCAAAGAAAAGGTCTTTTTCTAGTAAGGATGATCCAAGAATGCTAACTCTTGCACCAGTGTCAAAGAAAGCTATTATCTTGATGGGCTTGGAGAAAGAGGTTGGATATATCTGGATGGGTGCTAAAGGTACTGGGTGATTTCCATGAGTTAAAGCTATTTGATTTTCTAGAGGGAAAACTTGTATTCTATTAATTAAAAATTGCTGGTGATATGATAATACCTCATTATCTGAATCTGAACCTGAATCGTTAGATTCATCATAACAGACTACAAAAACACATTGCGGAGAAGGCCCATCTTCTTCTAAAAAGATTGATTCAATATCTGCATCATCTAGATCAACTGATGTAATCTGCTGGATTTATTGAATCATCTTTGCTGCCTTCTTTATTTTTGCTGGACAATTCTTTGCAAAGTATCCTATCTTTCCACAGATATAACATCTGTCCATGCCTTTCTTTCCTCTAAATTTTCTTTTTCTATAAAACTTCCACTGCTTAGATTTTTCCTTTAGCTTCCTCCCTTTTATCTTGAAAAAGTGTTTTTTCTTCTTTCTGCCGCCAGAGCACTTACAAAAGGAAGAGTCTTTGCATTTAATTTGCAAAGCAGGCCTTTCACAGTAAAGTTTTCTAAAAGGATTTTTCTTATTTCCCAAGAACATCTTTATCACTTTTCTCTGCTCACAAAGTTGGGAATAAGCTTGCTTCATGATTTGATATAAATGACCTAGTGGAACTTCTCCTACTTTCTGGTTCATCTGCTACAACATTAAAAACATTCTGGAGGAAAGAATTTCTAGAATTGAAGCTAAAAAGGCTTGCTTTAATTTAGGATTCATCGTGCCTCCCAATTGATAAAAATGTTTGGACATGTTCTGGAAATGAACATCTAGGTCTCTTATCTTCCGAGAACAACATTTCATTTGATAGAACTCCTTTCTAGCAATCTTCATATCATCATCCTATTTTCCAAGGAACTCATAATGCAAGAGTCCTAAGAATTTATCTATTGAGCGTGCTTCCATTGGCTGAGCTTTCACATAGACATTTAGTGTTCCATACCAGTTGGAAAGTTTACCAATCATCTGAGCTAGGAAATTTTCAAGAGCATCTTTTAAATTTGCTCCTGGCAGAAGCATCTGACTATGAATTCAAGATTTGAACTCTAATAATCTGTTCCTATATTTGGATGGATGAACATCATCTAGAGTAAAGTACTGTCCATAAGCTGTAGTCTTCTGTTGTCCTGCACTGTGGTGTGTGTCAGGATCTCCATTCTCTATTTCAGTTGTTTCTTCCATATGAGGTGGAGGAGGAGTAGTAGTTCTTGTTCTAGAGTATTCTGTATCAGCTATGAGTTGAAAAGGTATCTCTCCGTCTTTATCAGAGGATTGGGTTTCTTCAGATGAGCTGTCTTCAGTTACGTCTTTTGAGACAGAGTTAATTGTAAAGCTAGGCATTGCTTCTGTAGCACATCCTTTCAAGAAAGAGGAGATAGGATTAACCATCATCATTCTTAACGGGGTGTCTGCTTCAATTAATTCAGTTGAAGAAGAGGAAAGCTGCATCTTTTCTGAAGAAGTGGTCTTAGGCATTTCTCGCTGATGAAAATTATCAGTTTTTCCTTTTTTATGACTGAATCAGAGGATAGATTGGGTGGACTGAAAGATCCAAATCCTTTAAATCCAGGAGGAATATGTAAAGATCCAGAAGGAAGAGATGAAGAAGATCTTATTAAAAATAATGGCTAGTTCGGGTATGGATTATACAAAGAACCAAAAGGATCTAAAAGGGATGAATAGGATGAGAAAATTGGCTTTTTTGATGTGAATGAAGTCTGAAATTTCCTATTTGCAAGATCTCTTTCTAGAACTGTAATTTGAGATTTCAACTGCTCAATTTTAATTTCTTTCTACTGAATGCTATAGAAAGAACCTTTTCTATTAATTAATTGCATCAGTTCCTAGTGCCTTAGTTCTGCTTGTTTGGTCAAATCTTCATGAATAGACTCCATTTTTATTTCAAAAGCAGACAAACGATCATCAGTCTATTTCACTTGTTGAGCAACAGTATCAATATTTGCTTCAACATTTTTCAGCACCTGATTTTGGGCACATGCATTCTTTGTTTCCCAATTTAGCACAGATTCAGCTGGAGTTACTTTTCTTGGTCGACCATCAACGTCAAACACATTAATATTCTAGACATATGATTATGAAGGTTTTTGGTCATCAGTTTGTAGATTTAGTGGTGGAAATTCGGTTTCATAAGAAGGTGATTAAAACATGAATATTTCTGGAAGAGGTGTTAGTAGATTTTGAACTGGAATTGAAATAGGTTTTTCTTTCTCTATCCATTTCAAAGTTTGTTCGTAGCAAGGTAATTGTGCAGGTTTTGATTTAGGTGGAGGTTGAGGTGGTTTTGGTTTACAAGGTTCAGGAGGTGTATTTACTGGTTCTGGTGGTTTGTAATGGCTAGAAAGAGAGTATGACACGAGATAATCGTACTTTCCTGATAGCTGTCCCAGAGTACTAATTGAAGAGTCTCTATCATCATATCTCCTTTTGAACTCTTTTTTAAAATAACTCCCAGCTTTTTTTTTCTTTTTACTCTTTTCATCCTCATCATCATCAAAGAAACTACAACAATCATCACAATTAAAACATCAAAGTAACAGTGATCATTACACTTAAAAGCATAAATTGGTCTACCATCACTGTTAAAGTGGGTCACAGGCACATTTGATTCCCTCGGAAAAGAGGAAATTCCAAACTGAGTGTTGAAAACAGTAGGTGGCTCCTGTCTCTTCTTGAAAAAGGTTTCTACAATTCCATCAGACCTTTTTATAAAGACAGGGTCCGCACTTTGAACAGGCTCAATTACTTCATGTAGCTTTTCATAATTGGTAATCCATTTTTTAAGGAATAGATTTACCAATTCATTCCTCGAGATCTGTTTCGGAATGTGAATATAGGATAGAGCATTGTGAGAATCTGCTTTAACATACAAAGCATCATTATAGGCAGAAGGAAGAGTCAAATTAATGCATGGTTTTGCAACTGATAAATAAGTTGGTAGTGAAGGGTGGCTGCTATTGACTCAGAAGTTTGTTCTACTCCAAGTATTTAGACTTGTACTTTTAAAGCAGAAAGAGTATGAGGATCTGAAAGAGCAAGATTATAATTTAGAAAGAAGGTAAAGAAAATAGATCCCGCATTTAAAGATGTCTTAACAGTACCAATCACAGCATATTGATACTTCTTATATCTGGAGTTGAGCAAAGCAATTCTTGAGAAGACAGGAAGTCCTTGTCTTCTATAATAATTGAGTCCCAACCTTATGGCTCCAAAGTGGGTATGAGTAAAACCTTGATTCTGCCAAGTCCTTAGAAATTCTAGTGGAATCTCCAAAGTAATAAAATGCTCAGTCTGAGAAGCAATTATGGCATCTTGATCAAAAGCAGATGACTAGACGTACTCTTTTATGGTTGAAGAGGGTTTCTTTACAAGAGATCTGAAAGACTATTTCTAAAAAAGTTAATTTTTTGAGAAAGCATCATACGGGTTTAAAAGAGGGGCTTTTGATTCTTTTATCTTTTGATCTTCAGGTAGATAGGTAAATTCATATAGGTAGTTAGTTTTATTAACAGTAGAAGGTTGTACTGGAGGTGAAATAGTTACAGAGGTGGATTTAGTAGGGATATAATTAAATTCATAAATAGTAGAAGGTGTAGAGCTAGAGGATGAGTCTGATATAGTTTGGTTCTGTCCAACGTACTTTGAGTCTCTTAAGACTAAGGGAAAAGGTAAGGATGGAGAAGGTAAAAATTTCTCTAGTTTATTTACTTTTAAATATTCTAAGAGCTCATCTAATGCATGGGTATTAGATACCAGTGCCAGTTCTCACATTTGTTCATCCTTGCAGGATCTAGCAAATGCGAGAAGGTTGAGGTCCAATGAAGTAACCTTAAAGCTTAGAAATGGAGCAAGTGTTGCGGCCAAAGCTATAGGATCTACTTCAATTGATTTGCTTGATCATATTTTGTTATTGGATAATGTATTGTATGTACCTAATGCCTTTAAAAACATTATCTCTGTCTCTAGTTTGACTAGTAAGGGTTATAAATTCCTTTTTGGTAGAGATGTATGTAAAATTTATTTTAGAAATTAATTGATTGGCATGGGTTATGTGATATATGGATTATATTATGTTGATAATATGACTAATAACATTGAACCGTAATCTAATGTGAATACAATGTTAATTGAAAACACCTCTAACTCCAAATATCTATGGCACTTGAGATTATGTCATATTATGGAAGATAGGATCACGAAGTTGGAAAGGATGGAAATCTTGAGCAATCTTGAATCCGCATCCAATCCAACTTATGAGGCTTGTCTTTAAGGCAAAATGACTAGATCACCATTTATTGGACAAATGGTAAGAGCTAAAGATATGTTGGAAATCATACATAGTGATGTATGTGGACCATTTAGGGAAATGGCTAGAGGTGGGTTCTTCTATTACATTACCTTTATAGATGATCTATTAAGGTATGGGCACTTGTTTCTTATAAAGAAACAAGAGAGATTCCTTTAAAAAGTTCAAGGAGTTCAAAGCCCAAGTAGAGAACCAAACCGGGAAGAGTATTAAAACTTTCGATCGGATCGAGGAGGTGAATACAGTACCGACTTCATTGAGTTCCATAGGGAATATGGCATTGTATTATAGCTCACGCCACCCAGAACACCATAGTTAAATGGTGTATCTGAGAGGCATAACCGTACCCTATTAGATATGGTACATTTTATGATGAGCTACATCGATATTCCCATATCACTTTAGGGTTTTGCACTCCAAACGGCTTGCCATATCCTTAATCATGTTCCATCCAAGTCTATCTCTACCACACCATATGAGATATGGTATGGTAAGGCACCAAGTCTTAAACATGTTAAGATTTAGGGGTGCCCGACTTTTATCAAAAAGCTAAAATCGGACAAGGTGGATGCAAAATTAATTAAAGGAAGGTTTATGGGATATCCTAAAGATAGTTTAGGGTATTGATTTTTATCTTCCTGCTGAATAAGTTATTATTGTAAGCAGAGATGCTATATTCCTTGAGAAAAAGTTTCTTAAGGAAGGTGGCAAAGGAAGGAAGATAATGTTAGATGAGGAGTCATCTAAAGAACCCAACAAATTGATCAAATGGACATTGATCAATCCAAAGAACCTATTCCAATTGAGATTTTCATCACACCGACTCCTAGAAGGACTAGTAGGGTATCTCATCCTCCGGAGAGATGCAATTTTCTCTATGATGTGCAAGAGTTGCATGTTCATGAAGAAAGCATTCATGATAATGATCCTGTTGCATATGAAAAAGCTTTATGTGATAAAGATTCTTCAAAATGGCTTGAAGCAATGAGAACTGAGATGGATTCCATGTATGCTAACCAAGTTCAGACACTTGTTAATCCACCTGAAGGTATTGTACCTATTGGGTGTAAATGGATCTTCAAAAGAAAGATTGGTGCAGATGGGAAGGTAGAGACCTTCAAAGCTAGGCTTGTAGTGAAAGGGTTTTACCAAAGGCAAGGGATTGACTATGAGGAGACCTTCTCACCGGTAGCCATGCTTAAATCCATTTGAATTCTTCTTCCTATTACTGCACACTATGATTATGAGGTTTGGAAAATGGATGTCAAAACCACCTTTCTTAATGGCTATGTTGAGGAAGACATTTTCATGGAGCAACCTAAGGGTTTTGAATTTGAGGAAAGATCGAAAGTGTGCAAGCTTCATAAATCTATCTATGGTCTAAAGCAAGCTTCGAGGAGTTGGAACCATCATTTTGATGAGGCTATCCCTTTTTATGGTTTCATTAAGAACGGGGATGAGCCATGTGTTTACAAGAAGGTTAGTGGGAGCCAGCTTACTTTTTTGGTCTTGTATGTTGATGACATACTTTTAATTGGGAATGACATTAGTATGATGACTTATGTGAAAGTGTAGTTGTCTAAGATCTTCTCAATGAAAGTCTTATGAGAGGCTACCTATATTCTTGGGATTCGAATCTATAGAGATATATCGAAGAGAATAATAGGTTTATCTCAAAGTCTTTACTTGCAAAAGGTGTTGAAGAGGTTCAACATGCTGGATTCCAAGAGAAGATTGTTACCATTTAGGCATAATATCCACCTTTCCAAGACAATGTCGCCCAAAACATCTGAGGAAATGGCGGAGATGGCCAAGGTTCCTTATGCTTTGGCTATAGGAAGCCTAATGTATTCTATATTGTGTACTAGGCCGGATATTACCTATGCTATTAGTATGACTAGCAGGTTTCAATCCAACCCAGGCTTGGAGCATTGGATGGCAGTTAAGGCTATCCTTAAGTACTTGTTATTAGGGATCGAGGTCTCACTAGAAATCCAAACACAGTGAAAGGCACTATCATGTTATTAGGGAATTTATTGGTAAGGGCGATGTGCTCATGCAGAAGGTAACCTCAGCCGACAATGTGACTGATCCACTCACTAAGGCACTTACACAGCTACCGTTAGATCACCATCTTGAGAAGATGGGTCTTAGATATTGTAGCAAATGGCACTAGTTTAAGTTGGAGATTATTAGTATATATGTGCCCTAGGGCCATTATTGTATGTAGACATTGTATATTTATCCCCATGGTAATAAAATATTCATTTCAGTTAAAGTGTTTGTTTATTTGAATATTTACCCTTAGTATAATGTTAGATAAGTTTATTATCAAGAGTTAATAATATGAGTGACAAACTTATTTAGTATATATACCATAAATATTCATAGTCATTAGATTAATATTTAGGTAGTATTAATCTCTAGACTATCACCTCTATCTATTTTCTTTAATCAGTATAATATATCAATAGTGGGAGATAGTGAGTCTTATACTACTTGATATAAGATATCAGAATAGACATTTGGGTACTCATATGATGAGTGGATCGAACTGTGATGTAAGATTTGTGATTACATGGATATTCACTTAAGTCAACAATCACAATCTTGGACATAATGGTGCATATGGTCCTTCGACCTGAGGCAACACGGTCATCCACATATGCTTCATTAGAGTTTGTTATTGCTTACATACATGTGCTAACCACTTGTAGGTATATGGTGTATGGTGGCTTTAGTTGGTTATATGTAGGGATGAGTGATCGGCCAAGAAGGAATTCATTACTTGGAGTGAATCGGGATAAGATCATATGCTATCTAAGTTATTTTTGATGAATAAGTACCTGGCCAGGTCAAACTTGACTTACCCAAAAAGAGTTTCGGTGCTAGAAAAGAGTTTCTAATAGTAGTCATGTTTTATCGAGAATTGAACTTAAGATGAGGTCATATGATTGAGGCAATTAGAGTTTGACTAAACTGTGACTCTAGCCGATATCGGGACCTTATCATAAAGGGACATTAAGTGAATGGTAATTATGTTATATGGTTCTTGTGGATCTATATAAAGCATTCATTTCTAATTGGCTACTCATGACATCTATGTTAGGGGTCTGTTAAGAACCTCCAAGGAATAGAACCATGAACCCTAAAGATTATGAACCCATGAATTACTATCTTAAAAACCCAAGAACAAATTGATGTCAAAACCCCAGAATCGCTTAGATCAGATTGTAGAGATTTGTTGATCAAAGAATTAGAACTTAAAGAAAACTAAGTTCTATAAACCCTAACCCTTAACACACTACAAGAATAGATCAATTCCTTAATAAGTAGTTTATGCATCCAACAAGAATTCAAGAATTCAAGCAAATATGCAAAGGAAACAAATAAAATTTTTATTAACTCCAATCTGATTAAAAATGCCCCAAAAGTGGTGTTTTTATAGTATTCTAACACCATAAAATCCTAATAATAATAAAGGAAACTAAAGTTATTACTAACTACTTAGTCACTAAGCATAAGGCTTAATAGTTAATAACATAGTTCTGAACTAAAGAAGAGAATTTGGCCCACACTAGTCTTTATGTATTTGGACTTGCAAAATATTAAACAAAGCCCATTCATTTGTGTCTTCACTTGCGTTGGACCTAACATAAGCAATTGGACTTCCTTGATTAGCCCAATCATGCATATAGCCAATTAAGGCTACTTGGAGCTTCTTGGACCTTGACCTTGTAATTGGGCCTTGTGACATGCTTAATGGATCCTTAGCTTTATCTTTGGTTTTCTTGCTGTCCTCTCCATCAAGCCCATCCAAGCTATCACCAATGGAAAGCCCGTCATCATCTTCAAGCTTGGTCACGTCCATATCAGGGTCACTCACGACTTATGGGAACTAAATGTGATTAATTGGGATTTCCACATTTAGTATAGAAAGGTGTTTCCATGATATTAAGTGTTAATATTATTTTCCATTGCTATTTATACTTGAACCTAGTAAGTCACACACATAAAGGTTGCACTTATGAAAACTAATATTAATTTGATTGTTAATTAAAGAGCTTAATTAATCAATTAAATTAATTGAATTGGATTTGCATGTATGCGGGGATCTAGCATATCCCGAAATCTAAATTCAAAGATTGGGACATAATAGCGATTAAATAAATATTAATTTGGACTTAATTTAATATGTGATATTAAGTTCAAGGACTAGATTAATATTTACCTCCGAATGGATTTCGATATGGGCCATGAGATGGACCTAGTAAATTAATAATGATGGACTTATGCATGGGTTTTATTTAAAGAGTTTGAATTAGCCCACAAGTTGTCTTATAGTATGGAGTAGGCCTTCTTTAAGTGCAGAGAAGCCCATGTACCCATAACCTTAGCCCATATCCATTAAGTATTAATGATATCAAGAAAATTATCCATGTAACCAAACACCACCCACTCACATGTAAAGCAAGGACATGCATCTAGCTTAAGTAGGTGACACTCAAGCTATTATCATATTGTTTATGTTAATAGTTAGTGGAGTGTGTAGAGA
>CATIWO010048110.1:0-11047 GCA_949673435.1 Macaranga tanarius | reverse complement strand
ATAACATGTCCGCATTAAGTGCTTATCTCAAAACACTAGAATGCCTTATCAATGTCAATTCCATGCCACATGCTTATTCGATATCAATTATTGACTTATTTACTAAAGAATCAAACTCCAAAGCATATTTCAGAATAGTGGCAATTAACTCTTAAATCATCAAATTTGATTAACAACAGTAATCACATTCTTAATTATCGTTGATGAACAGTAATCCGGTCTTAGGACACGGATGTTACAAAAATATTTAAAACGTATTAATTTTTTTAATTTAAATTTATTTCATAAAAACGAGTCCAATAATAAAAAATCACGTGCGAAGTACGTGTTGTGTATACTAGCTTTTATTAAAAGGGTAAATAAGTAATTTTTAAAAAGATAATGGTAAACAACATTTACCATTTTACGGATATTTTTATAAAAAAATTTAAAAAAAATTATCTTTTTTTAATGAAAAATAACACTATTAATATCTCTTTAAGAAAAATGTATCATTATCCTTTAATAAAATTACGTTTTGGGTGTTAATAATTTGCTGTTTTTGATAATGGAATTAACATTCATTACTTGATGGTGAAATTTTCAAATTGATGGGTTTTATTCGGTTCTAGTCTTCATCTAGATTTAAATTTAATGTAGTAGCTTAAATTTTTTGATGATGTCATCATAAATTTGACTTTTTAGTTAAGATTGGCAAGCATTTGATTGCTTATTTGTGGAAGTAATCATGTGAATTTGGATGGATGAAAGTGGTTTTTTTTTTCTTTTCAAATCAATTGCTATCTAAAAAAAGGGTAAAAGGTTGCGTTTTTAGTTTGTTTAGAGGAAGTGAGGAAGTGGGGAAGCACCCATCAATCTCCATTTAAGTGGAACTACACTTCAAGCTTTAATTGAAAAGCAGAGATGGAGTAGGAGAAAAAGGCCAAGAAGAGATAAGTAAGTGCAAATTAAAGATGGCCTCTCATTTTTGTCAAAAAAAAATTGTGGCCAAAATTAATTTGGAAAGCAATGCTTGACACAAGTGAGTAGGTAGCTTAATTTCCTTTCAAACATAAATTGAACCACGACAATCTGTGTTTGGTTAGGAAGCCTATTCATTAATCTTTTAACATCATCTAATGATGTTTGATGGAACCACCATCACTTGCCAAAATTTGAACCTGCAAAGACCCATAAAGGTTTAAGCTTGAAGTGACCAATAGCATATCTTATTTGAAGAAAAAAAAAATGCTAGGTAGACCGAAAAAAAAAAAGGTGTTCAATGCAACACTACTCTCCATAGGCTTCTTTGTGGTAGCAACATTTAAAAACAATTCATCCTATACTCCTATACATAGCATGCAACAGAAGTATCATCTGCCATTGATCTTCTGTAATTTGAAGATGGTATTTAGCAATCAAAAAGATTTCACATGAGAATATAGTAAGATTTCATGTTGTGCACAAGCACATGTGCGCTATTGTTCACTTGCTTCTTCTGAATAATTGATTGATTCATGTTAAAACAATAAATGGATTTCTCATAAGTATATGCATTCATCATGCTAGCACAAATTAATCCCTTCAATGTCAAGCAAGTACTAGTGAAAAAGGCAACACTTGTTCACTCTCCTCTCAACTCTCAATCAGTACAAAAATTCTGCCAATCTTTATTTTCTCAGTTAAGTCTTATTTCTCTTGGTTCATTGTTTCACACTTCATTCTCAGATTAATATCTGCCAAGTTTGACACAATCACGGAGGGAAATACGGCACCAAGTAGAGGTAAACATATTTGCAATCATGGAATATCTCATCTATTCCCAAATATCAGAAAATCTTCATTTGTTTTGCAAGAGGCAATTTTCATAAAGGAAGCAACAGTCAGCAAGTAAAATTCACCAAATACAACCTAGTTCGATGCCTGATTCTGCTACACTTCAGAGAGCAAGATATTTAAAACTAGAAAAGGTTAGACGCTGAAGTGAGGTCGACTTGACT
Source organism: Macaranga tanarius (assembly GCA_949673435.1). Lineage (NCBI taxonomy): Eukaryota > Viridiplantae > Streptophyta > Magnoliopsida > Malpighiales > Euphorbiaceae > Macaranga > Macaranga tanarius. Next base: position 9,068 of record CATIWO010048110.1, on the reverse strand, counting down.
ATTGACACTTCACAAGAACAATAAGCATAAGACAACCAACTAACAAAAGAGTTATTATTTCTTCAAAACATTCACACAGATGGATGATATTACCAGGGTTCACAAAATCACTGGTTCATTGAAAGGCAAAGCAGAGCAATAAGCACATCAGTATCTACTACACTTGGTGGAAGGTTCATTAGACAGGAAATATTACCAACTTAAAAGTATAAATATTGATGCATGAAGCAGTAAAAGAGCAGGACAACAAATAAGTAATGCCCCTCGGTAGAAGAACCAAAAGTAACATATGCATAAAGAAACAATACTTGAAATGTCTTTCTTTCTTTACTTCTCTTTTCAGAATTCTATTTGGCCAAGACCTTCGGATCCTGAAAACAAGATTTTCCCTGCTTCAAGTTCACCAAACAAACCTAAATTCTACTTACATACACTACTATACTTCAACTACAAGAGGATCAGCCTGCAAGTGGCAAAAAGTAAATCTAGCCAAAGAATGCTACAACTGCAGTTGAAAACTATGTGAACAGCACATGTCATTTCCTTAACAAGTATTAATGTCTATAAATCATTTAACTATAAGAAAGCATCCTCAAATAGTAATACATCAAATCTGCAGAAGCAATGAGCATATTACAAAAAAATTCCTTCAAAATAAGAGCAAAGAAAACTATAATGTATGAGTTGAAGTTTCAACTAAAGAATCCCCTAGCATCCACTGTAAGTGTCCTTTCCTTGATTTAGGTATGATACAGTGTGCTAAAAAAGCCTATCCATCTATCGCAGACCACACGACAAGACTCAGCAGTCAGCATTACGAATTATAGGAAATTATCCAAGTACAAAAGACCTTCACAGTATTTGTTGCCTTGAAGCACCATTCATTTTTTCATTATTGCTTCTTAATTTTATAAGTTATCTATGTGATATGAAGACTGAATGCTATACCTAAAGCCCACATAAACAAGAAATAGCTAAAAATATTTTTAGCAGAGGAAAAATCAGCAGCAACAAATTCACGTAATGACATACAGGTTTTAAATCATTCCTTTAATGAGAAGAGTGGAAATTATATCTTTTATACTATCTCTAAATCATTGACATTACTCCAAGAATTAAAATTGATCATTATAGAAAGCTTTGTGACTAAAGCAACACTTCTAGTTGTATGAATAAAAGAACAACCATGCAGAGCATCACTCATTCTAATGATGTAAACTTTCACTTTACTTCTATGAGAACTTATGTGCAATTCAATACTTACTGCTTAACTATGTATTAAAACCAATCATAGACTTCCAAAACAACCAGCAACAAATATCATAAATAATGAAAAAGCAGTTTTCATGACTGCAATCAGGAACTTTTTTGAAGAAAAAATAACATAGAACCTAAGGGTGGAATCAGAAGAAACAATTATTATATATTTGTAAATAAAAATTCAATGAAAGAAAGGATTCTTATATTCTCCACTATAACGAAATGTATATATATAATCCCTTACAACTTATTGCCATTAGCTTATTTAAGGACAAGGTAGCTCCTCAGAAGATCAATTGGAGAAGACACTCCTCTCTCTCCCTTATGATTCTACTCCTGTACTGGTTTACATCCTCCCTATAAAATAAACAGACATAAAAACGGCTACTTCTTGTTGATCTTCTTTAGCTTCTTTGGTCCTGGAACTTCCAATCTCCCCACAGAACATCCACACCTCGCTCGAAACACAAGAACTGCTCTTCCATTAGCTGGTGCCATCTTCTTCAGTTCAGCCTCCAATTCACGATGGTGGTCACGAGGCAATTCAAATAGGCCCCTTTTAGTTCCATCTTTCACCAAATTACCATTAGAATTCTTCACACACTCTTCTGTCTCCAGCTGAATATCAAACTCTGCAGCCTTCCTTAGTCCCTTACAGTTGGGATTCCCACATTTCCTAGTTGTACATGTAAACACTATCCAAGCAGCAATTGCAGCACAAAAGGTACCAATCCCAATAGATGCATATATCATAGGAGTTCTCAGAATTTCCTCTTTGACCACAGTATGCATCACGGCAATAAATTCAATCAAATAGCAAGTTACAACCTTTATATAAGGAAATAACAAGAACCCACAAGCAACAACAACAGCAATTAAGATCACAACATCAACAACAGCTGATCGAGATCGATCACATACAGGAATACTAGAATGATTATGATTGTTAATCTTCCGATGATTGTGTCCATGATTTTTGTTTCTTAATTTTGGATGCAACTCACTAGAATTCACAGAATTAGCCATAACAGTTCCTGATTGGTCAACTGAGTTGCAGACCGAGATTGAGCTATGGAAATAGACCATTTCAAAATCAAAAACCCAGAATTTTAATCAAAAACTCAATCTTTGATTGAAAAACAAAACAAACCCACCAATCTTAACCGATTCAAATAACAAAAGCAAACAAAACCGACCAATCTAAATCCAAAATCAGATCAACCCATCTCAGAAAAAATGAAAAAGATCAAGAATTTCACCTACTCTGAAGATAAAGAAGCAAACTTTATGAATACCCAGATGTAGAAAATTTACAAAAACATGAAATTGAAACAGATAGAATTAAATGGTAATCACAAGACGCAAAACCAAAAAAGGAGAGATCTTTGTTCTTTGGTATGTGAGTTGAGGAAGATGGAACAAGGCCGGCCAAGCCTAAGAAGAAGCCAAGGCAAGGAAGAAGCAGAGAAAACAAGGAAGGGTCATTTATTTATCACACAATTGACCTTTTGATTGATCTGTTTATGCAAATGGCAGGATCAGGAGGTGGAATTTGTGAGGATCGGACACGCAAATTAGCTATGTAAGAAATGAGCGACACATTGGAAATGGGGAATTCAGATTGCATTATATGGCCTAATTTTTTTTTTTTGAGTGGGCTTTTGGACTAATGATGTTACCATGATTTTGTGGGGTATACTTTTGGGCTTGGCCTACCTCTTTCATTGTAAAATAATTAGTTCACTTCTTTTATTTCATTTTAATTTTAAATATTAAAAAATATGTCAACTAATAATGTTACACTACACTTAAAAAATAATTATATATTTTAAGTAATAAAAAACTTAAATTATTTAATAAATTTTGAAATTTAAATTCTATATATGAAAAAGCATGTGATGAAAAAAAATTTTCCTTTGTGAATGCATTTAGCTCAAATTCCCTAATAATTGAAATTCATATGACTATAATACACAAAAAAAAAAAAAAAAAATACAACAAAATAACTTTCTATTTTACAAATAGTAATTCTATAATATTTATTGACAAAAATTTTAAAGTTTTAAATACTGTAAAAAATAATTAAATTAAGATAATAACATCACAAGTTCTATAATTTTTTAAAAAATTATAATTAAATACTAAAATCATTTTTTAAAATTAAATTCTACTATTTTTTAAATATTTACCAGTTAGTCCTTTTCTATTAAATTAAATAGAATGTATGTACGTGTCAATTGGACCTCATATGTTTACGGCCAACTCATACCTAATTTCCACATCATCGACCATGTCTGTAAGGTGCGCTAATAGAGCTTTCCATTACTAGAAGTAAAGAGAGAAATTAGGGTTTAACAAAGTGAATGCCATTTGAAACAAAAAAAAATAATAATAAAAAAAAAGGGTTATTTTATATAAAGTTGTGACTTTTTTCTATGAATATAGGAGTTTGGATGCAAATGATGAGGAGCTACTTGGAGATGTTGCCAGCAAGGGAACTGCTATCGAAGTGAGGTCAGAGTTAGGTGGCACTGGAGACATGCTTGTCATTGTCGGTCTGGAATCATCGCTGTTAGTGGGAGCTGGTGCATCGATAGAGCCAAGAACAAAACAGTTGGAGAACACATTACCGAATTAAAGTTTAAGGTTCGAGCAAGGAGAGCTTGGGTCGTAATTTCAAATCTTGTTGTGGTGGTTGACAATGGCGAAAGAAAGGCAACAGTCACTTGAGTATTTGTAGCACCTGTTTTTGAAAAAGAGGGACTTTGGATGACATTGAGGCTGAGAAACCAGGTTGAGATGTAATTAAAGAAGAAGCTATTATTGTCATCTTGCTGTTCCCAGTCAATATAAAAGTCGAGAGAGGCAAATTAAACTGAGCATATTCAGGCAAAGAATTGGCTGGAGCCATGTTGGTACCAAAATCTACTGGTACTTACGGTAGGAGCAAAGTTTTGGATGAGCAAAATTGATTTAATGATGTGCTAAGATAATTTTCAGAATTAGAATTGTTATAGTTAGCTTTTTTTTTTTTTTTTTTTTTTTTGAATATTAGAAAATTTTATACAAAGAGGATTAGGATTTTTTTATATTATTTGACCGCATAAATTCAACCCTTCTTGCTATTAACTAGAAATTTGTAGATCCACACCTATAAAAATAGACTTGAGGATGACATTAATTTACAAACTACTGGCTAATCAAGACAAGAAAACAAATAGGATGCACCAGAGAGGGCGTTGGTAGCACATATTCATAGTCTTGGATTTGAGATATTACATGGAAAAATAGGTTTGAGTTGAAATTATTTGTAGAGGTGGTTCATGATATGAAAAACTATGTTTAAGTTGACTGTAAATAGGTATTAAATTGGTGGGTTCTAAATAACAAATAAGCATGTTCCGTTTAATTTAATGAAAATGAACTAACGACTAAATAATCAAAAGCTCATTGGACTCAATTTAAAAAATAATTTTAGAATTTAATTGCAAATTTTTAAAAAATTATAAGACCTGTGGCATTATTGTCCCCTTAAATTATAATTTAAATGATATATATTAAAATATCAGTTTTATAAATAATTATTTTGACCATAAGTCTGATCAGTTCTCAGCAATGTGTTGGCTAAAAAAGAAACATATTCAAAATCTAGCAATTTTTATACTTATGTTGGTCGATAAAAAGTGACTATTAATATGTACTTTGATTCTATGTAGACATATTGAGATGCTAATGTCAGAAATTAGTGGTTCTTTTTAATAAAGATAAAGGCAATATGTGGATTAGTTAACTAATTGATCAATAATCATCTCACGTGACGCATAGATTCCTCCCTGGCAATGGGCAACGGCTTTTTCACTTATCGCATGTGCAAAACATTTTTTTAATTTCTTGATCTTGAAATCAAATTATTAATAGAGTCATGATTAGAAAGTGTATTTTATTCAAAAAAAAAAAAATTTTGAACCATGATCTATGGATATTGCTACTATAACCCTTCAATTTATAACAAACAACATTTGAGTCTCTCAAAAAAAAAATTTATTTGATAGTATTCATTTGAAGTGGTTAATTCTAACACCACAAAAGGGGAGACCAAGAAACAAACTCTGGTCTCACCAACTGAATGTTTACACATTTTGCCACTTGAGCTACTAATGAGGGACAATAAAATTTTGGAGTCTCTCAAAAGTTTACTTAACCTTGCCGCGGACAACAAAATTTTTGTTTATTTTATTCTAAGATAATAATTCATTTAATATAAATCAATAATGTCTAATTAGTTAAAATAAAATGAAAAAACTCTTATCTCCGCTATAGATATTCAAAAAAATTTCTACTAATTTATACTTTTATATTTTTAGTTACTAAATATTTTCAAATTAAATAAAATTGAATTGTATCATATAAAAGAGAGATTTTAACCAAAAAAAAATGAGAGAGAAATTTTTTACTTGATGCAATTATTTCAAAAAAATAAAAAATTGCCTATTGAAGTTCAACAGAAAAAATAAAGTATGGTGTTCTTTAAAAAAACTCGTTATTGTAAAAGGTTGTCCACTTGAAATGTATTTAGCCCATACCCTCAACGCTGAATCAAAATTTTACAAGGTATAAACCAATTATCATTATATACCCACTAGAATCTAAATAATTTATTCATGATTGTTGCTTAATGAATAAAAATTTCACCAGAAAGAAAAATAGATATAAATGATAAAAAATTTTAAGCTAATAATGATTTTGTTGGATACCCTTTGAGCATACATATAGGATAGAAATGTTGAAAAAGCTCAAAGTTGCATGTCCTCTACGCAATTCCAATGGAACATTTATGTATATATAATACCAACTTAAGTTACACAATCAAATTGGCAATTACTTGTTTTTCCCGGTTTACTTGTTATGGGGCAATTGCCAATTTGATTTTATATTGCGTGTTTTGTCATTGAGAAAATTTGAGTCAAAAAGCATTACATATTATATGTATATAACTTCTTCATGATTCATCAAACCATGAAGTCACCTTTTTTGAAAACTTAGAATCATGGATTTTGTTGGCCATTAACCAAAGTCCTCCAACTTAGAATGGTGGTAGCCGCAGTCCACTACACGATATGGAGAATTTTTCAAAAGACCATCATCAATATTTTGTTAGTAGAACTGCAAATTTTTCACAAAAAAACAAAAAAAAAAAGTCTTAATATAGTATGCACCTAACCTAGCTTGTAGAAAATGTTGATTCACACCAAGACTTTTTGCTCATTTTATGAAATAGTTTGATGTGTTGTAGTCCGGCCTAAAATATAGAATAACAAGTTTTATTCATGAAAATACTACTCTATTTATATAAATTTCACATATATTTTACCAAAAAAAATGTATTAAATATAATGTAAAATTTTTTTTTTTTAATGGAAATATTAAGTACAAAATAGAAAGTTTTTGGCTATATATATAATTGTGGATGTGTTTTTACGTAGGTTGTCAAATATGTGATATCGTGTCAGTTTACTTAAAAATTAACGAAATTGAATAATTAATTATTTAAAATTTTTAAAAAATTTAATTGACTCTGGGTTATAACAAATTTTGTCATAGATAGGGGCGAGCATAACCATACCAAATCAAAAATCGACAATTTTGATTCAGTTTGGTTTGATTTTTTTAAAATAAAAAAAAAATCAGTTAAAATCGAATTAGCTAATTTTTTTTAATTTATATATATAATATTTAAATATTCTAAAAAAATACATCTTTTTTGGTTTATGAGATTCTAAGTTCGAACCTTAAAAAAAAATTAAAATTTTTAATATTTTAATTAATCAAACTGAACTGAATCAATTAGTTTAATTTTTTATTCATCTCTTAAAAATAAAAAAAAAATTAGTAAGTTCAGTTAATCGAACCTACCGATTGCATACCCTAGTGATAGACTAACAAATTTTTTTAACCGGAGAGAAAAAGATAAGAATTAAATTCTTGACATATTAATCGTACCATTAACCTATTCAACCTTGGTGCTAACAAATAATTAACACCTTATAGATTCTACCAATTGAATTTAAGACTATACCAATTGAATTTACTAAAGACTGGTCTCTTCATTTTGCAAAGCATGCCATTACCTTTGTATTTAATAGACTTTTTTTTTAGTGCATGGTTCAACTTATTTACTAATTTAGTATCAAACTTAAGCCATTCACTTTCATTTGTCAAATTCATTTCATTTTCTTGTCATTTTTTTTTCCATGTTCTAGTCATTAGATGGTCCATCCAATGAAGAGAAATACGCATATTATATTGTGGACACATGGTTTAACCCGGCCCACGAGGCAAAAGCCCAGTGATGATAAATGACAGATAAGCCCGAATTGCTAAGGAACCAGATTCTAATTCCTTTAAAAAATTTAATTAAATTAAAAATAATGGTTTAGACCCAATAAGAAAAAGGTTCAGCCCATAATGATTGCCCCACGTGGTCCAATGGATTTGGGCCCATGTTAATCAGGCCTATGGGCTTCAAGAGCCCAGAGGCGCCACCTCTGTGGAAAAGAGGCAGCGCCTCTTCATGTCTGAGCTAAAAAAAAAATATTCATGGGCATTAATGACAAAACATGAAATTTCCCAACGTTCTGTAACTCCTCTCCCACATTCATGGGATAGAAGGTGGAAGGTTTAGGGCAACCTTAGAGGTAGAAAACCTCTATAAAAACCAAAGAAAAAAGAAAAAAGGAGGTTGGCAATTTTTAATAAAAAAAAAAGAGAAAAAAAAGGGAAGAACAAGAGTTGAATCTGGAATTCCAGAAGCAAAAAAGGGCATTCAAACTCAGACTCTGAGGGCCAAACTAATTTCAAATCCGATTTCTCAGTAAATTTTCACTTCTTTTCTAGCTATTGTTTTAATATTTCATTCTAACCTTTGTTTGCTTTAGAATTGTAGTATATATTTATCTAAATATGTGTTGAAGTTCTATTGACTTTGTGACTGTAATTGGTAACATTTAGACCCCTTCTTACGCCTGTTTAAATTGTATAATTTTCTGCTTAGCATTCTCTGTCGAGACAGAGGCGCCGTCTCTTTATTCACAAAGGCGACGTCTCTTTATGTAAATAGGCGCCGTCTCTGTTCCGCAGATACTTTTAATTAATTTATTTTCATACTATTTAATTCTTGAGTTGTTTTTGTAGAGTTCTGATGATGCCTGGAGATTACTGATTTAAAGATGGTGCAGGAATAACAATAATGGACATTTTCCATTATTTTAGAATTTTTAGGATTTATTGTTTTATTTAATTATTCTTAATTGTGAGATTTGTAATCTTTTCTCCTCCCTCCATTTCTTTGTATGCTTTATTTCTATTTTATTATTGTTTATTTGATTGATTGTTGTGAATGGATGTTAAACATAAAATTGCATGAAAATGGATTAATTTAATCAACTTGGACTAAATTGTAAAATTTGACAATTATTTGAATTAAAATAGCCATTTGCATGTAATTCGAGAAATAATTAAATAATTAAAAATAATAAAACATAAAACACAAACGGAGGCCGATCGCAAGGTCGGGTGGGCCATTAAAAAGCCCATACCCAGTTTCCGAATCCAATCTCTGAGCACGGCTGCCGGGCTCCCTCCATGGGATCCAGTTGCTGTAAAAGTGTTCCCAGATTTCACCCGGGTGGCGACTCCATTCTCCGACCTAAGCCTATCAAGGCCCAAAGTTGTATTCCTAGTGGGCCCTGAGCCCGCACAGTGCCGTGGTCGCCGAACACTTGGGCGCGCGCTGAACCCCGCCGCCTACA
>CATIWO010048093.1:0-12494 GCA_949673435.1 Macaranga tanarius | reverse complement strand
TATATATATTATAAATAAGATCGTATAAAATTGTGGAGGTGAAATATAGCTATAAACGAGCATTACTTGTTTGGAAACATGCAACACAAAGTTGCTAGTTCCTTTTCATCTTGGAGATTGTTGTGGAAGTAAAGAAGAAGTTAGGTCGCTTGACAGCAATTTGATGTTGAAATAGTTGTGGTAAAATTTCATAAAACAAATCCATCAGGGTGTATGATACAAGAAGCTTGGCAAAGGCATGTAAAGAAATTTCAGCAATTTTCAGTCATAATCTTCAGGTGTAGCATAAGGGTACTTGCTATAATCATTTTTTATTTCTGAAGGATTTGCAGGTGTAGACCATGGGTACTTCATGGATGGGTCCCTTGGAAATTTCCTGAAGTTCAAAAATGGTGCCCAAAGTATTATCCTGCAACACAACAGAGGGAAGAAATCATCATCTGTTGGTCATGCATCATTAAACATTTTCCTTTACTATTTTCAGGTGTGAATCAAGAATCTTTACAACAGATTCCAATTAAAATTGTTTTTTTTTTGGTTGGGTCTCTCCACTCTTAAAAAGCTTGCTTAGCTAAACTTAATAGCATTCTATAAAGGCAAACTTACCCTGGAAAGAAAAGGAAGGTAAACATGAACTGCAAGTACATTTCAAGGAGCTTTCTCCTGTACCATCTTACCCTCATCCAGTTCATGATGATAGGCTGCAAATTACCATAACAATAGTCACACTGAATTCAAGATCAAATAAGAAAAGGGTGAGAATTCATTTTGCATAAGTAAGCAAATTCACTCACTGGCATGATGATGAAGTACCAAAAGGCAACAATTGCCCATTGTATCAATACTGTTATCAAATCTTCCTCATTATTCACTCCAGTAAGTGCTAATGCTGGCTGCTCAAACTGTTTTATAAGCATTCAAAATCAAAAAACTGTGATTCATGGCCAAAGAAATATGCAATTAAACACAGAATTTGATTAGAAAAGAATAATAATAATGTCTTACAGTGGCAAGAAAAGCACCAAGTTGAACTGCCAAGCTGAATTTCTTCACATCATTGGAGTCAGGATTTTTTCTGATACTTGTAACTTTCTGTTTCTATACAATACAAGAATAATTGTGCAGATTTTCATAATTACTTAAGAACGAAAGAATACTATAAGTTCAAAGATTTCAAAGAAAGATTGATGCACCTTATCAAGCTTGGAATTGTGAAGTGGTTTATATTCAGATGAAACATAGAGAAGAGCTTTTCTGCAGTGAGGAGATATAGAAGGCAAAGCCTTGGGGATATTGAAGCTAACAGAGCAGCTCATGCTATTGCTGGAGCTCTTATTTCTATCTCTGTTCCCTTATCCTTGTTTGGTGTTCTGTTTCATGGCATGGGATGCATCACATGCATTGGTTTAGCCTCCAAAATGGCAAGGAAAGAAAAAAAAGTCCAAATCTTTGGTTCATTCAAGGCCACAAATTTTTTGTTTTATATTTGTCATTTCATCTTCTTCTAATTTTTTACCATGGATTTTGTTTATTTTATTTTATTTCTCCTTTTTCTTTTTCTTTCCTGTTAAAAGAGCTTAAACAAGACACTTTATATATATATATATATATAAACAATACACTTTTTTTTGAGTGAATAAAACTCTTTTTTTTTTGAGGGTTGAGTGAATAAAACTTGAACATCTTAATCTCTAAGTTAATTAGACATAATTTATGGATATTACAAATACTATGTAACTTAAGAACAAAATATTTATTTATATACTAGACCTAAAAATTTATATTATTTTTTATTAATAAAAATTAAAATGATATTAAAATCTAAATTCAACCAAAAATAGAGATAAATTACTTTTTCACCCATTAAAAATTAACCTTATTGATAAAATGTTTATATATCATAAATTAAAATAGGTAGCATTCAACTACACTTATATTTTATTAATCGTTCAATTTAATTCTATTAATAATTTAATAAGATAAAATTTTATATATATATATATATATATATATATATATTTGGACAATAAAAGTTGAGCAATAGTTTTTCAAAAAAAAAAAAAAAGTTGAGCAATGGTAAACATGAAAAAATTTCAGCTGAGTTGAGTTAATAATTAATAATAAATTTCACAAAATCCAAAATTTTTAGACCCACTTCTCAATCTTCATTTTCCAAACAATTATCATACTTTACCCTTTAAAGAAAACAATTTCAGAAAGAAAAAAAAAAAATCTAAACAAAACTTTTCAAGAAATAAAAGTCCTAAAAATTTGTGGTGGAAGCCTGGAAGGGAAGCATCTACTCAATAGAGGCCAAAGAAGGAAGAAAAAACCCCTCAAAACCCCACAGTACATCATCAAGAATCAAGAGTACCATTTTTGTTTTCTAAAGAACCTCAAAAACCCAATTTGAATGTTGTAACCACGAAATGATGGCCACAACAATCCCAACTCACTTCATTCTCAAGCCTCCTTATCTCCAGCACCCTTCTCTTAATACCCACAACATAGAAGTCACTGCAACACTTAGACCCACATCAAGAAGACCATCAGTCTCTACTTATAATACTTCCCATTTCCATATAACTAGCAAAGATGCAATCTTTAAGCTCAAATCATTTTCTTCTCGTACAGTTATTGCAAGGGTCTCTAGTGATGGTGGTGCCACTCCCCAGCAAGAGTATACTGTAATTCTTAAACTGTTTTTTCTTTGTTAGTTTTATAAATTGCTGTTTGCAAGATTTGATCTTTATTTGAAATGAGTTTCTAAGTAATGGGTTCATTACATCAATCTGTATATTGATTGTTTATACTTATGCTTACCTCTTACTTCTTTGCTGTTTAAACTTGCGGTCTCTTCTGGATTCTGTGAATTTTATGGCAAGTGTAATGTATTTCTAGTGGAATTTTTCCTTGTTGAGTCTGTCAAGTTTATTGAAAAATAGCAATTTTGGGTAGAATGCTGCAAGAAGCTGAAGCAAAGCTTGATAGCCCTTATCAGAATGGACTTTGAAGTGATATGGTGGAATGCAGCACACACTTCTTTGTTGTGTTGAATTAGCATAACTTTTTGTAAAATTTCTGGTGTTGAACTCTATGGGAATATTTTACTAGTTGGTCATATAAGATATGATCATTTTATTAATTTGTTCCTGATACTTTGAGGATGAAAAATGTTCATCTATTTAAAGCATACAGTAACACTTCTGTACTCTTTATTTCCAGAAAATTGAGGAAACTAAGCATAGCTCATCTAGCTTTGGCGACAATTATGTGGCCTTGTTTGTTCGGATGCTTGGGCTTGACAATGATCCACTTGATAGAGAACAGGCTGTAGAGGCATTGTGGAAATACTCGTTGGGAGGAAAGAAATGTATGGATAATATCATGCAGTTTCAAGGATGTGTCAGTCTCGTCATAAATCTTCTCAAGTCAGATTCCAGTTCTGCATGTGAGGCAGCTGCTGGCCTTCTACGATCAATAGCTTCAGTTAATCTATATAGAGATGTGGTAGCCGAAAGTGGAGCAGTAGAAGAGATAACTGGCTTACTCTGTCAACCGTCCCTGACTTCTGAGGTATAGAAAGTTATCATTTAAAATTTTTACCTCATGATTTTTGGTGTTAGAACGCTGAAGCAGAGATGAACTGGTTTCTGCAGGTGAAGGAGCAAAGCATATGTGCTTTGTGGAACTTATCTGTAGATGAGAAGATCAGAGTTAAAATTGCAAACAGTGATATTCTGCCGTTTCTTGTTAAGGGCCTGGAGGATGAGGACATAAGAGTGAAGGAAGCAGCAGGAGGTGTTTTGGCTAATTTGGCATTGACCCACTCTAACCATAGGATTATGGTTGAAGCAGGTGTTATTCCTAAGTTGGTGAGCATTCCTTCATAATCCAAATTGAACTGAATTATGGTCAAAGTTTAATAATAATGATAGTGCAGGCTGTTGTCATTTGAAATGCTAAGATTAAGATGATACAAACAATTAAGCAAAAGTTTCAGGTGATAAAAAAATTCTAAGAAAGTGGACAAGGTTGGCTTTCTCAAGTCATGTTATTGGCTTAATGTAAATTTATTGGACTGAGGAGAATTTGAAAGAAGTTGATTATCATTATTATCATCGAAAATTGTAATCTGTGACCTATGTGACACTTGACCTGTTAAAGAAATGTGCGGAATTCAAAATTTCTCTAGCAATGTGTTATCCCAAACCTCCCATTCTTGAGATTTTTTTTACCAACTTATTTTGTGGTCTATTTCTTGCAGAATTAATGTGGGTTCAAGAAATAAATTGGTATGCATTTAGCTGGCAAAATTATATCACATTGGATTTGTTGAGGTTGATGAGATAGGGCATGTTTCATAGTACCTTTTGACTGACTGAATTTTCTTCAACTTGAACTGGCTGTATGTGTTCCCATGGAAGAAAAGGCAATGCTCCAATATTGCGTTACAGTACCTTGCTAGGATATCTTCACGACATTTTTAAAGATGAAGTTCATTAAAATTTTTGCATCATTAAACAAGAAATCAATACTTTCTGAAGTTTATACAGATAAATAGATTCAACATTTGTTATTCCCTATTACTTGATGATGGATTTGTGAAGTAATTAATTTCATATATAAATTATGTGGAATATTTTCATTTAAGAGGACATCTCGATGTGTCGTTTCATTGATGCCTGCTTCTGGATTCTAAGAAGCCTAATCTCCTTGATGATGGATGCTGCAGGCTGTGTTCTTAAAAGCTGATGTTGAAGATGAATACAAGGTCATTAGGAAGGAAGCAAGAAATGCCCTTGTGGAGCTTGCTAAAGATGATTACTATCGAATTCTTGTCATAGAGGAAGGTCTGGTTCCTGTCCCACTCATTGGTACTACTGCTTATAGGTCATATACTCCAGCTTTGCATTCATGGCCTAGTTTACCTGATGGAACAAAGATTGAACGTACTTCTAAGGGCCCTTCAAGATTTGGTGCTTCTGATTTGCTCCTTGGATTGAACATTGATGACAAGAACACAAACGTAGAGGATGCAAAGATGAAAGCAGTAATTGGTCGGTCTAAGCAACAGTTTCTTGCTCGTTCTGGGTCTATAGAAGTGGAAGATGCAAAATCATCTCAAATTGAAATATCTACTAATCGGCAATTTACAATCTTGCCTTGGGTGGATGGTGTGGCCAGACTAATTTTAATTCTTGAACTTGAAGATGAGTCAGCCTTATGTAGGGCTGCAAATTCAATTGCTGATGCATCTATTAATGAAGAGATGCGAAATTCATTCAAAGAAGCTGGTGCAGTCAAGCATTTAGTTCGGCTCTTATATCATAAGAATGATGCTATCAGACTTGCTGTTATTGGCGCCTTGGAGAGATTGTCTATTAGGTACTGTTGTTGGTTTCCTTGTTCAAACTTTTGTGTTCATTTCTGGAGTTCTGCTAGAACATATCTTTTGTCCTCCACTCCAGCATTGTTATCAACCCTTCTAGATTCAAGGTCCCCAAGCAGTTGGAGGTTCAATCATATAACTTAATCTCTATCTTGCCAATTAATTGTTTTTCTTGGGTTAGGTATAAAGAAATTATGGGAAACTTTTAGGTTGACATAAATCTAACCGGAAATGTGATTGTGATGGTGACTGCTTCAGTTAGGTCTACCAAAAGCTGAGAGATTTGGATTATCTTATGCATATGTTTATAATTAATATGTAAAGATGCTTTAATTGGTGTGACCTGGTATTTGTGCACAAGTCATGTAGTGTCTCTATGTATGTGTTCACACAGATGCATATGTTTTTTGTTTCCATCCATGCTTGCATGTGTGGTATGGAAAAGTATACTCATGCATTTGAAACCTTCAGTGCTGTGACAGAAAGTAGTTTGTGCACTTCAATGAAAGTAGTTTTCTGCTTGTTTAGAGTTAAATTACAACAATATAATCCAAGCTAAAATTTTAATTGGTTGGCTGCTTAAATTGCTGGAGCATCGCTTTTAATATGGGAGTCGGGTGCTCTTAATGAGAGTATTTCTGACAAAATTATAGAGCCAGGAAAAAGGCATATAGGATTTTTTTTTCCAGTTGTGTTATGTTGAACTTGTTTTTTATGAGGCTTTTGTACTAGAGTCAGTGTGTGCATGGAGCTCCGACTCTAGTTTGAATTTCTTTTTCTCTAAGCATAATGTTATAGTAGCTTATAAGATCAAGTATTAGTTTGTTTGTTTTTTACATGTGGTAATACATTAAATATTTTATTTGTAATTTTTTTTGATGCAGCAATCGTGTTTGTCACATTATTGAAACTGAAGGTGTTATGTCCCCTTTGATTAACATCTTAAAAAACTCAGAAACCTCCACAAGTACGATGGAAAAGGTTGTTTTATCTTATATTATTTATTTTAATATTTGATTTGCTATTACTTTTATGCATACATATTTCCAATTTTGGTATTTGACGATGAGACAATGCTGCATTCCAGGCCTTGAATTTATTAGAACGAATCTTGGACCCTACCAAAGAAATGAAATCAAAGGTACGTTGGTTGTTTGTTGCATCATATCACAGTAGTTTGTATTTTGTTACAGGCTTACTAGTTGTGGTTATGTATTGCAGTTTTATAATGGACCAGTAAATGGATCTAAAAGGGAATTAGACATGACAAAAAGTCAGGATGTTTCAAGTGGATTAACTACAAATATAGATGAAATATCAATGTCAAAGATTGATTTCAGGTAATTCTCTCTTCTTTTACATGCTTGTTCTAGTAACAGTCACTGTTTCTTCATCCTTGATTTCCCTCTTTGCAAAGAAAATTATTCAGGTGATCAGTATTGATTATGAATGCAAAATGAGTAAAGCCTTGTGCTTTGGATTGTAGCAAGCCGAGCACAAGCCTGTATGTGAATTCTACTTTGTCCTGTGCAAACTTGACTGTTGGTTGGCTATTAGTAATCAAATATTTGAACTTGTGGATATGTTTGATGACATGGAATGTTTATGTATGAGCAAATGTCCCTGTTGCTTATTTTTTAATGTTCTTTGCATGATTTAACAACTTTTCTCTTTTACATCAAAATTTCACCCAAATGCATGTCTTGCTTGCCAAAATGTTATATAATCAGAAAATGAAATTCTGAATTATGATAACCTTCTTTTGCTTCCACATTCTTTATCCCACCATACAGACCATTAGCTTTCCCTACAGAAAGTTACACATGGTTTACCAAGTGTTCTACCTTACAAAGTGCTTGTCTAATAGGATAAGTCTCATCTTCATGATCACTTGGCTACCTCACCTTCCAGAAATATATCTCACGGCCTACTTGGTGATTCCAATTCCATATTTGTTTATAATTTATCTGCATCCAGTTGTTCATAGTAATATTTGAAATAGGCAAAATACAAATTATAGGCCAGCTTTTGAGAGTGTCAGCAGTATGCCTGCTTATGACAGTTTTTGTGTTTTAGTAAAGCAACTTACAGTTGTCATATATTGATATAAATGTTCTTTTAGATTAGTGATCATTTAGCATTTAAGCACTTTTATGTATATCGGCATAGAGATGTTCGCATTTATCTTCTGCACTACTTACAAAATGTTTCAGACAAGATGTGCTGGACTCCGCCATCATTACTCGCCTTGTTGAGATGTTGAAGCACCCCTCCTCAAATTTACAAAGAAAAGCCGCCACTGTCCTTGAATTTGTGGCAATGGGTGATGCAAATGTGGACATATTCATCTCAGCAAACATTGTTTCTGGTTTGGATGCAGTTTTCCAACAAAAGTTGACTGGTATGGACCATGTTTCTTGCATGAATTACATTTTTTGAACAAATGTTGTAGTAACTTTTCCATGTAATTGTAATTGTTCAACTGTCCCGCTGTTTCAGATTTATCATTTATTGTGTATTTTGATGTTTGGCAGAATTAGATTCTGATATTGAAAACCAGCAACCGGAACAATACGCCCTTCAAGTTGAAGAAGCTGGTCTTGCAATATCTGCAGCATCCCGTCTTTTTACAAAGCTTCTTGATTCAGATCAGTTTGCCCGCACCCTAGACTCCACTCATTTCACTAAATTCCTGCGTAAAATTCTGAAGTCAAACATTTCTCTTCATTACAAGGACTGGGTCGCTGCTTGCCTAGTGAAACTCAGATCTAAAAATGGTACTAGCCTAGAGTTTGAGGATCCCATCAACATGGAAGTAACTCTTTATGAGAGGATCCCAAGACTAATCGAGCAGATCAAATCCAGTTTTTTTCCAGAAGTGCAGGAAGCTGCAGTCACAGAACTCAATAGAATAGTTTCGGAGGGGTTGATGGATGCTACTAGAGCTGTTGCTTCAGCAGGAGGAATATTTCCGTTGGTGCAGCTAATAGAAGGAGGAAGCCAGAGGACAGCAGAAGCAGCAATATCTATCCTATATAATCTGAGCATGGACAGTGAAAATCATTCGGCAATTGTGGCTGCCGGAGCCATACCGGCTCTGAGGAAGATTGTTCTGTCACAAAAACCACAATGGAAGCGAGCATTGCATTTGCTGAGGACTTTACCTACACAATGAGACCAAAAAAAACCTCTCAAGTGA
Organism: Macaranga tanarius; assembly: GCA_949673435.1. Lineage (NCBI taxonomy): Eukaryota > Viridiplantae > Streptophyta > Magnoliopsida > Malpighiales > Euphorbiaceae > Macaranga > Macaranga tanarius. The sequence goes on along the minus strand of CATIWO010048093.1, from coordinate 3,903 downwards.
TTAGTTACCCTTAGGCAATGTGTTGACTTGAGTGTATATATTTGTATGAATGTTGATCAAAATTTTGCTCTCTTTTGTACAACCACATTGAATTTATGAATCCACAACACTTTTTTTTTTCCCTTGTGAAAGAAAAAAAAAAAATAGCATCTTCAGCATGAAGACTAAAATTTAAAGAAATTTTATTTATGCGGCAGGTTTTCTTCTCTGTAAAAATGGAGGATGAGGACTTGAGGCCTAATTCAAGTGGCAACAGTCTTTGTTCTTGGAAATTAGAGGTTTTGGATTCAATTTTTCTTTCCTATATCTAGGCATGTGAAATCCTACTTTATAGTGGTGGCTTACAAAAATTATTTTAAAAAAATACTAACTTCTAATAACTAACAACTAACTCCGCCTCTCTCATCCCAATGATACTGGATCTCGTATCATGTTAAAAAAAATAGTAGATGAGGAGGTGTGTATCTACTTTAATTTTTTTTTTATCCAATGGTTAATTTTATAATGTGCTATATTTTTATTGGTCAAATATAAATATTTAAAGTATGTATTATGCATCTAATGTTTTGATATAAACACTTTAAATATAAGTAAGTATTTAATTACTGAAAATTAAGTTCAAGAAATAGTTTCAAAATACAACAAAAGTATTTGAAGAAGAAAACATGACAATGAAAACTCAATTGGTACTGAGCTAAAAGTTAAATTTGTAAGAAATAGGTTAAAAAAACAATAGCATGTCCAATAGATATTTCCAAGGGGGTAATGCGTACTGTCTCAGTCAGAGATACGACGCGGGAGGGACAAATTACCAATTTGTCTTTCCTGTTATAAGAAATTGAAAATTTTTTGGAGATGAAAAGGTAATTTTCTCGGTCAGAGATACGACGCGGGAGGGATAAATTACCAATTTGTCTCTCCTGTTATAAGAAATTGAAAATTTTTTGGAGATTAAAAAGTAATTTTACATGTAAAATTACATACCTTTTAACCTCCGAATATTTCTGACTTCCTGTAAAATGGAGGGCTAAAGTGATAATTGTCCCGGTCCGAAATTGTCAAGGAGACACTTATCACTGCCCATTTCCAATAAACAGATAACTCTCTTGTGGTGGTAGTAGATATTTATATTATATTTTTCCTCTCCTTCATCATAGTAAGCGGCACACTATGGCTTGCTTATCCTGCCAATGCATCACCAAAGCTCTGGTTTTTGCATCTCTTCGCACAAACAACCACGACTCTCCTTCTCCTTCTCCTTCTCCTTCATCTCCACACTCTAACACCACTGATACTCCTTCGACGCCATCAATTCCCATCACAAAAACAAAAACAAGACGCCCAAAGAAACAACGCCATCATCAAGGCAAACTCCAACAGCAACTCAATCTTATCCGCATTGAACGTGCCATTGGCGCAGGTAGTTACAGAGATTCTGAACCTAGGTACGATTTGTCCCCTTCTTACCCTCTCCTCTCCTCTTTTCCTTCATATTCCTGATTCTTGAATTGGGCTTCAGCCTTTTCTTGAATCTTGACAGTTTTCTTTGTGCTCTGCGCATTTTCTTGTTTTTGTTAATGATGATTAGGGGCTCGGAGAACAAGGACTCTGTCTTCAAAGGCCTTCTGCCCAATAATGCCCATGCTTCCGAGGGTGAAGTGGAGAAGAAGCTGCGAGAGACTGGAGAGTGGCTTACCGATAAAACTGAGGGACAATTTCGATCTTCTGGTACTTTTCTTGCTTCATTCTTCACTGTTTTAGTGTGCTGTTTCAAGTTGCAGCTAATTTAAAGTTCTAAAATTTTGGTCTTTTTGTAGGTAAAACAATTTTGATGTTTTTCTTTAAGTGGATGCTGCCATTATACATTTGCATGTTCTTGGTGACTACTGGAATTGTGAAGCTACCTTTTGGCACTCCCCAACTTGATGATCTGCTCATGTGAAGATATGTATATGCATATTGTTTATGTAAATTTATGTCAAAGCCATACAGTTTACACCAACTGTACTGTGGGTTTAGTTTATATATATATATATATATAGGCTACCTAAAATTCCATAACACAATGGTATTGCAAGCGCAAGTTAAGGATTCGATTCTTATCTCCTTCTTTTTAGTTCCAAACAATGGCAAAAAAAAAGTTTGAATTAAATTAATCTACATAGATACATAATTAAGTTAACATATATGAGCTAGAAATGAATAAGGTTATGCTATGCCTCTTTTTTCCTCTTCATTTAGCAACCTGTTATTTCCTCATTGATTAAAAATTAAGCTTCGTCAAACTGGATTAGTTAGATTTCAATGAACTCTAAATACCAGTGATTTAGACAAAAATAATAATAATAATAATCAAAGAAGAAAAGACTTGCATATAGCTTGGAGGGTTGGAGTTCTATGCTTAGCTAATAAAAATTTGTTAAATACATTTAGTGTCACAACTATCCACTAATGTATAATATAAGAAGATTTTTGTTTACATCTAAATTTGTTGTGTGACATATACTCTTAGGCTTTGCTTAGGTGGTGGTAGTGGAATGAAATGTAATAAGTAAAGTAATGAAATTGAGAATGCAATGGAATGGAATGTATTTATCATTCCATTACCATACTTGGTTACATGAGTTTTAAAACAAATGTAATGTAATGAATATTATATTTTTATGCTTGGTAATACTATTTTCATGTAATGTAATATAATGAATTTTTTTAAAAAAATTTTATCTTCAACTTTTAAATTTATAATTTTTCTATTATTAATATAATATAAAAATATCAATACCTAATATTAAAAAATTAAATTTAAATTATTAAACAATTTTTCAATAAATTTCTCTTAATTTATTTTTCCACATTACTTAAAAATATAAAAATTAAATAAAAAAAAATAACAAACTTACTTGTATTTTTGAAATCAATAATTTGGAAACAAACCCAACATTTATATGCTAAACATTAAAAAGAACAAACAAACAACATGTTGAAGGTTAAAAACATTAATTTAAAAAAAAATAAGAGGGAAATGAAAACAAAGGGGAGGACGGCAAAAAAAAAAAAAGAAAATAAAATAAAAAGAGGAAAAAAAAAAGAAGGAAAGACAGGGAAAAAAATAAAGAAAAAAGAGAGAAATTAAAAAAGAAGAAAAAGAACGATATATTATAACGAGGAATACACATATTTTTTATGAATTGTCAAAAATAGCTTTGAAGGTAATGGGTATTTCCTCTGTAATCTCTATTACGCTGGAACAAAAAAAAAAAATCATCTATCAAGTATGATAATGGATCATGGAATGTAATGGACATTCCATTACAATGCACATTACCTCCAACCAAGTAAAGCAACCAAGCAAAGCCTTAAATCTTTCTTGGTTGGTGGTAATGAAATGAAATGTAACGAGTAAAGTAATAGAATTAAGAATGCAATGAAATGAAATGTATTTATCATTCCATTATCATCCTTGGTTACATGAGTTTTAAAACAAATGTAATGTAATGAGTATTAAATTCTTGTACTTGGTTATACTATTTTTATATAATGGGAGGATGAGAAAAAATAAAGAGAAAATTAAAAATATATATAAAAAAAAAGAGAAAATAAAAAAATAAAAAAAAGAAAGATAAAAAATAAAAAAAATAGGAAAAGAAAAAAAGAGTATAAGAAAAAAAAGAAAAAAAAATAGGAATAGTAAAAAATGAGAAAAAATAAAAAATAGAGCATGTAATGAGAAATACATAGATTTTTTAAGGATTGTCAAATATAGCTTTAAAAGTAATGAGGATTACTTATATAATTTCTATTACACTGAAACAAAAAAAATTTCTCTACCAAGCATAGTAATGAATTATATAATGAGATGGACATTCCATTACAATGTCCATTACATCCAACCAAGTAAGGCCA
>CATIWO010048074.1:0-14110 GCA_949673435.1 Macaranga tanarius | reverse complement strand
CATCATTCTTAAACTCCCTATTTCTCCTATTGGATTCCGCTGAAGTAACTCAATTTTTAGTCTCTATATTGGATACTTGAACATCATCCCTATTGACTAAAACATCGAATATTATAATGTCTCCATTTAACTTTCCATCTGTAGGTTTGACCTTTCCTTACCAAAAAGGAATAAGGTTAGATATATATATATATTTTTACTTAATCTCTCCTCATTTCTTTTCTTTAGGATTGAAATCTTAGTTCCACTTAATTATACTGGATACTTTAATTATCATTTCCTTATTGTATTATCTTTCCGGCCTCATTGTTAACGAACATACTTTAGTCTCTACTCGGAGACTTCAAAATTCCCATAATTCATTATTCTACTTCTTAAGTTAATAAGTCATAACTAAGAAGAAATAAGTTCGTATACACCTATATAGTAGGACGTGTATTTGGCCCTAGACTTTGATTATACACAACTACCCAATTATGACATGCACACTTACAACTGTAATTTCAACTAAAACTTTGAAGCCCCAAACGGAGGCCTAAATGGTCGAATTTGAACATCAAAATGGAGTTCATCGAGTTCTCTTAACAAATGCCATATAGCTCTCTGATTTAGCTTCAATTTGATAAGTTACGGGCCTCGTGGCTCATCCGATGTCGAAAGTTAGGTCATTCTTAAGCAACGCTGCGCGTCTCGACCATCCAATTTCGACTGTTCATCAATATATCCAACTTTGAAGATTTAAACTCATTTTTTGATATTTCAAATGTTTTGGAATGTTAATCTATCATTTGGTTCACTGTTATAATTCAATTGGAACCGTAAACAGTCAAATCGGATGTGTTTCAAGTCGCGGAGGCGCAGGCTCTACGCGAGGGCACCGACTTCGCGTACAGAGGCGCTGACTACGCTCACGGAGGTGCCGACCACGCGTGCAGAGGCGTTGACTTCCCTTCAAAGGCGCCGGCTTCATCGCGGAGGCGCCGCCCAGCCTAGCGGAGGCGCCACCCACTAGGCACGAAGGAGCCTCCTCAACGTAGAGGCGCCGCCCTATGGCTTTCTGGGTCAACAGCAGCAGCAGAAATTTATCAAAAATTTTGATTTTCTAACACCCAAAAGCTCAAAATTAACATAAACAATACTCTTAAACATATCTACAATATATATACGTCACAAATACATTTAAATCTAGCATTTAAACATCAATTTTATATACTTAAATTTCAATTCAAATCAAATATAAATTTGAATAAAAACTCAAGTTTAATGGCCACTCACCACTTTCTCCAGCAGAAATTTATTCTTCTTGTTGAATCTGAATTCCTCAAGCTTCAGACCACCTCTTTCTCTTCTTTTTCTTCCTTCTCTTCTTTCTTCTCTTCTTCTTCTTTTCTTTCTTTTCTTTCTCTTCCTTTCTCTTTTCTTTCTCTTTCTTTCCTTTTCTTCTTCTTGTAGAAGCCAACCACTCCACTACCTTCTTTCCATTCTAGCCCTTCATCTTTTTTCTTCTTTCTTTCTAACTTATTTGCTTCCTTTTGTTACACTTTAATCCTTTCTTTCTTTCCAATTTCATCCTTCAAAACCTTACTCAATTAACTCTAATTAATTTTTATTTATATTAAATAAATATTTTTTAATTATCATTGCTTCGAAATAATCTGGTTCAAGGACACAGATGTTACAAAATTGGAATGGGAAGGAAACATATAACTGAAAAAATTCCTACCTCGAGTTAAGTCGAACATATCTATATTGTATGCATAAGTTTTTAGCATCAGCTTTTTTAACTTAATAAAAAATTTGAGTTAAGGTTTCTTAATGATATTTGCATGTAATAAATAACTTTTAAGTTATTTTTCTACAAATGTAATGTTAATTTGCTCATAAATAGTTTTAATTTTCTAAAATTATTGCTTAGCTACAATGATAGATTTATAACATATAATTCAAATATCTTACACTTGACTAATAAAAAAAATACTTATTTCAGTGTTGTAAATCCAATTCTTCATAAAATGATAAAATCACATTAAAAACTATTTAATTCCTCATATACATAATTTAAATATTTTAAAATAATTTATGTTGCACATTTTAGTCCCATAAAAAGTTGGTGTTTTAGGAAGTTAAAAAAATAAAAATAAATAAAAATGATAATCATATGGTGAAATCGGTGGAGGCCAGACCAACAAAGCCTTATATAGATCAGCCTCTCTTAAAGGTCACATTTTTCAAACCCAACAACATATTCTATGGGCAGCCTAGATAGTGAGCTTGTGTTGCAAGCCCAATAAAATTACATAAACTAGGTTGTATTTGCATATATATTAGCAGAGAAGTGAAAATTTTATGGTATGTTTCGGTGAAGAAATGGAAGAGAAGATGTACTGGAGAAGAAGTGTCGGGTCTGTACCTGAATATTTAATACTATATTTGGATAGGACTAGATTGTATAGAAAATAAGTTTGATTAAAGGACTTATTCGAAGAAGGATTAAGTTGCGGGATTAGATTGCAATATGGCTTTAACCGCCATCTTCTATAAAAAAAAGAATGATGACGATGGACGTGCTGGCCATGGGAAAAGGGAGGAGGTGACTCACCCCTCCTATTGCCAAACAAAGGGAAAGTGGTACCATTTGGTTCCATTTTCCACAGAAAGAAAGAAAGAAAAATAGAAGCAAAAGAAAGAAAGGAGCAAAGCTTCATATGACATTCACTAAGCGATGTAAGAGTCAGAAAGGAGGAAAAGGAACCAACGACTGTGGTAAGTGAATCTTCTTCTTCAAAACCCAGTACTTTTCCATTGTTGATGATTTGATTTAATTGATGTTTTTGGATGTTGAATGGATTTGATTTCGATTATGGTTGAATTTATTTTAAATTTTTGAACATTGGGTTGAGTAGGAAAGGTGACGCTTCTATGCTAGAGGCGGCGCCTCAGCCCATTAAGGCCCTAGAGGTAGCACCTCTAAGGCACAGAGGCGTGCACCTCTGCTTGATAAGAGCGGAACATCTTGGTTAAAAGGGGCGGCGCCCTAGCCCTTTAAAGCCTAGAGGTGGCACCTATGAGGCACAGAGGTGGCGCCTCTGTGGTAAATAGGCGGTGCCTCTGCTAGTTAAGAGCATCACCTCTTCATTTTAAATGGCATTAGGTGGCACCTTTGTAAAGATTAAGGCAATGCCTCAGTCTGATTTGAAAGGAAAACTTATTTTTGAACTAAATTTGAAATACTAAAATTTATTTATAATATTTTGCTTGGCTAAGACCAAGATTGAATTGAGAAATTATGATATTTGAATGATTTTGAGTAATTAAATATTAAAGGGTTGCAGTAAGACCGTGCCCAAAGTACGACAGGGTTCAATGAGATGTAAGACTGTATCCGGGACATAGCGACTCATGTTATTTCCTGTATCCGGGATACAGTGATATATGAAAGCCTTTAGGGCTACTTTGAGTGGTTAATGATAATAGTATGCATACCTGACCTGAACCTTCAATGTGCTGATTGGTAGCCACGACATTGACAGTAACCTGATTATATATTGTTTAAAAGAATCATTTATGATTGGATTATATATTATTTTAATGAGTCAAACATGAATTGATTTATATGATTTGAATGTTTATTGTTTGACTCTATAGTTTACAGTTATTGTTTAACTATTTATAGTGGTTGATTTAAAATTATTTTTGCTATCATTTGAATTGTTAATTATTCAGTTACCGGGAGTGATTTGTTTAGTTTATTCACTGAGTTTTTCACATAGAAATACTCACCACTCCCTTTTGTAAAATTATTATCTTTTCAGCCTAGCTACTTGTACATACTTGTATAGAGTAATAATGGCAATCCTATGGGTAGCCCAATTCGTGGTTGTCCATAGTGACAAGATGATGATCCTATATTATATACGACACGACCCTAACACTGAGTTATCTTTTCAGGTAGTGATAGATCCCGTAGCAGTCGAGTATCAGACTTATACGATTAGGAATGACTTCTCTGACGGATGCTTGATAGTTATCTATGTCACGTATGAGACATAGACAGGAGTGCGAGTGTCTCTAATATGAACCTAGCTTCTACAATTCTACTGGACTCCTACTTTTTATCAGTAGAGGGTTGAGAGATAGGATGGTTGCTTATGTTTTTGAGTACATATAAGGATAGTTCATCCTAAGGTAGTTGGACTACTTTCTTTTAGGGTTGATGATAGGGCTTTTTGATCTTTTTGGTATATCATGTTTGTATATTTGATAGTCCTTTTCCCCTAGTTTTCTCCTCACCGCTAAACAGTAATTATGTATATTATACTGTATATATATATGTACATTATATTTTCAGTAATAGTATTTCATTAATGAGATTGTATATATATAACCTTGCCATCTATGCTATATGATTTTTAGTGGGTGTTATATACATAATTATTGGTATTGTTATAAAGAAACAAACAAAGTTATCAGACAAACAAATAATCGTAGTAGATAGGTTTAAAGCATAGTTTGAGCATCATAAATGTTATAAAACCCGTATTATAAACTAGTAAATCGAGATAGTCACATTTTGGTACCTTCTTAGAAGTGGCACCTTTTCATGCTGTTACTCCGTGCTAGACAGTCCGAGTTATAAATCTGTCCAATGTGGATGCTAGTAGAGAGGGGCATCATAATTTTTAGTATCAAAGCCTAGGTTTTAAAAGTTTAGATGATAAGGTTAACAATATTGTTGATTTTGCAACATAAACTGTGGAAATGGTATTATTAATGACTTTTGAAGCTTAGGCTATAAAATTTGAGATTTGAAAGGAATTTATGTGATGGATGAATAGTGACGATTGATGATGTGTTATGTGATGATTTAAGAGTACTGAATAAGTTAATCTTAAATTACAAGAAAATAAGTGATGGCAAGAACTAGGGGAGATGGTTTAGGTACTCGAGGTAGACCGAGAGGCCGAGGTGCCCAGGCAGATGGCATGGATATAATGAAAAGGGTAGAAAATGTGAATAGAAGCAGAAATGTACCATGAAATAGATCCCCATCAGAAGCCTTCGTTAGCAATAAAATGAGTGATGGGCATACACATAGTACAAGGAGTGGGTAAGGTAGTTCGATGTTAAGAGCGATGGTGCTAAATTTTAACGTACGAAGGTGAGCACGTAATGGTCAACCACCACAGCTGGTACGTACAAATGAAGCTAACCTAGTTCCACCAATGATGTATATGAGTGCTGCAGAATTGACACGAACTATGACCACAACAATGGCAGAAAGAGAGAAAGAAAAGTATAAAAGGCTAGGAGATGTGATTGAACACGCAAAGAAGTATGGAGCGTATGATTTCTATGGTATGCTGGATCCAGGTCAAGCTGAAAAATGGATCAAGACCATAGAAAAGGACTTTACGACCTTACAGCTTAGTAGTAAGGAGAAGATAAGTAATGTTTATGGCTTGATGTTTGACAAAGCTGATGATTGGTTAACTTGAATTCGGAATCTCTATAGAGAAGCTTTGAATTGGCAGGTATTTTAGGAGTTCTGCAGAGAATATCTAACTGAGAATTATTAAAAAGAGAAGTTGGTTACATTCATCAATCTAATGCAAGGATCGATGATGGTGAGAGAGTATGTCGACAAGTTTGAAGATTTAAATAAGTACGCTAAGGATATTTACCCTACCAAAGAAAGGAAGAGTGAGAAGTTTCGAGAGGGTTTGCATATATCCTTAAGAGGGAAACTGAATCTATATGCTGGAACTACATTCTGAGGCTGGGTTGAGAAAGTAATGCAGTAGGAAAAGCTAGATAAAGAATTTTAAGCTTCAACTCAGACCCGATGAAATCAACTGCCTGAGTCATCGCGATAATTCTAGAGGACAAATGAGGATCAATAACCAAGATTTTCCCCATATTCTAGGGGAAATGTGAGAACATGAGGTGAAAACTGACCTTAGGGAAGTCAGGCATTGATTAGACAATCGGTGAGATCATCGGGACAGGTATGTGCTAGATATGGCATGCAAGGAAAAGGTGCATTGCCTTGGTGCAATGTATGTAGGAAGAATCATTTGGGAAGGTATGGTCAGTTAGAGATTAGATGCTTTCAGTGTAATGAGATCGGACATTATGCCAAAAAATTACATGAAAGCACAACTGGGAGAACCGTCAGTACAAGCCTCATATGCTCCTCATAGTGAGCGAGGTGGAAGGTCAACCAGGGTTGGAAGACCTGCGAACACAACTAGAGAGCGAATGGAAGCAAAGCAACCTCATCAAAAAATAACCAGGAGAACCGAGTGCTTTAGCTAGAGGTGTGCAACAGGTAAGGGTTTATACTGTTACAGAAAATGAGGCAGAGAGGTCTCCAGATATAATAGCAGGCAAGGCTCATATCACCGGTAAGTTAGCACGCATACTTATTAACCCTGGTGTTATATTTTTGTTCATATCATCAACTTTTATGATGTATGATAGACTTAAGATGGGTTATTTGAATGAATCTGCAATAGTCAGCATGCCTATGGGTATGTGTGTAGTATGCAAGAATGTGTGTAGAAATATTTAGGTAGAAATTGAAGGGGGCAAAATGAAATGGGATTTAATACCCCTGCATCTTGATGAGTTTGATGCAATACTCAGGATGAATGGATTGAGTCATTATCGAGGCAATGTAAATTGCTTTGCTAGGCAAGTGGAATTGGAAGGAGATGGTGGAAGGAAAATAATATTTGTTGGAGAAGAAAGGAAGACTCATATCAAGATAATCTCGATGATGAAAGTCAAAAAATATCTTAGAAAGGGGTATGAAGCCTATCTAGCCTCAGTGATAGAAGAACAAAAGGAAGGTGCAAAATTAAAAGAATTACCAATAGTAAATAAGTTTGAGGACGTATTTCCTAAAGATTTTCTAGGACTACCACTAGAGAGAGAGATTGAGTTTGAAATCGAACTCATAACTGGAACCGCACCTATATCGCAAATGCTGTATAGGATGGCTCCGACGCAATTGTAGGAACTACTGGATAAAGGATTTATCCGACCGAGATTTTCACATTGGGGTGCACATGTGTTGTTTATGAAAAAGAATGATGGATCTCTTCGGCTATGTATAGATTATAGACAGCTAAATAAGGTCACAATCCGGAATAAATATCCTTTGCCCAGGACAGAGGATTTGTTTGATCAACTGCAAGGGGTGAAAGTATTCTCAAAGATCGATTTACGCTCTGGTTATCACCAGTTGAGGATCAAGGAATCTGATGTGTTAATGACTACCTTCAGAATGAGATATGGGCACCACGAGTTTTTGGTAATGCCATTTGGACTCATAAATGCACCAGCTGCATTTATGGACCTAATGAATTACGTATTTAAACTGTATCTGGACAAGTTCGTGTTCGTGTTCATTGATGACATTTTAATGTACTCGAAGTCAAAAGAAGAACATGAAGAACATCTGAGGATAATATTAAATATTTTGTGAGTTAAACAACTATATACGAAGTTTAGCAAATGTGAATTCTAGTTAGACAAGATTACTTTTCTTGGATACGTGATATCGGCTGAAAGAGTGTATGTGGATTCGAGTAAGATCGACGCAATTGCTAATTGGGAGCCACCAAGAAATGTAACGAAAATACGAAGCTTTTTAGGTTTGGTAGGCTATTATCGGCGATTTATGCAGGATTTCTCAATTATTGCACCACCATTGATGAAATTGTTGAGGAAAAATGTGAGATTCGAATGGAATTTGAATTGTCAACAAAGCTTTGAAACCTTGAAGGAAAAATTAATCACTACACTGGTGTTAACATTACCAGTAGAAGAAGGTCATTATGTGGTATATAGTGACGCCTCAAATTAAGGGCTTGGTTATGTGTTGATGCAAAATAGAACAGTTATGGCATATACATTTAGACAATTAAGGCCACATAAGCAAAATTATCCCATACATGACCGAGAATTGGTAGCAGTAGTGTTCGTATTAAAGATATGGAGGCACTACCTGTATGGAGTCACTTGTCAGATATTTACAGATCATAAGAGTTTGAAGTATATCTTGACTCAAAAGGAGTTAAATTTAAGACAGAGACATTGGGTGAAGTTGTTACAGGATTATGATTGTACGATAGAATATCACCCAAGGAAGGCTAATATGGTTGCGGACGTATTAAGTCAAAAATTGAGTGGAAATTTATATTATATACGCACAGTTAGAATGCCACTATTGATTGAATTAAGGAAACTAAATATCGAGGTTAAGATAGATTCCTCTAGTGAAATATTAGCTACCTTGAAGATAAGGCCGATCTTAATAGAGAGAATTATAGTAGCTCAACAAGCGGATGAGGAAAAGAAAAAGCCGAGTGAAGATGCAAGGAGTGGAAAAGTCAAGGACTTAAATAGCAATGAGAAAGGAATTTTAAAGTTTGGGAATAGACTGTGTGTGCCTAATGTAGAATAATTAAAATAAAAAAATAATAGAAGAGGCACATTATTCGGTGTATGCTATGCATCTAGGAAGCACAAAGATATATAGAATGCTGAAAGAAAATAATTGGTAGAAAGGAATGAAAAGTGATGTCACAGAGTTCGTATCTAAGTGTTTGACATGTTACCAGGTGAAGGCTGAACACAAATATCCCACAGGATTATTGCAATCCTTGCCAATTCCTGAATGGAAGTGGGAGCATGTCACAATGAATTTTATGGTAAGTTTGCCAAGGATCCAAAAGGGACACGATGCTGTTTGGGTGATCGTGGATCAATTAATTAAATTAGCACATTTTTTACTAGTCAGAACCAACTATAGTTTGAACAAGCTAGCAAAATTATATGTAAAAGAGATCATAAGATTGCATAAAGCTCCAGTGTCGATCGTATCAGATCGAGATCCAAGATTTACTTTATGATTTTGGCCGAGTCTACAAGAAGCGTTACGTACTAAACTGAAGTTTAGTATAACTTTCCATCCTCAAACAGACAGCCAATCTGAATGTACCATCCAAATTTTAGAAGATATGCTCAGAGCAAATGCATTGGAATTTGGAGGTAATTGGGATAAGCAAGTGCCATTGATGAAATTTGCTTACAATAACAGCTATCAGAGTAGCATAGAGATGGCACCATTTGAAGCATTATATGGGAGGAAGTGTAGAACCCCCATTTGTTGGGAGGAAGCTAGAGAGAGAAAGTTATTAGGACCGGAGTTAGTACAGATGACCACGAAAAACCTTCGTATAGTTCATGCGAACCTGAAAATGGCTCAGGATAGATAGAGAAGTTCTTCTAACTTGAAATGAGCTGACCTTAAATATAATGTAGGAGAGAAGGTATTTCTAAAAATATCTTTGTGGAAGGGTGTGCTAAGATTTGGTAAAATCTAAGCCCAAGATTCATAGGACCGTATGGGGTAATTGAGTATGTTGGGCCAGTAGCTTTTTGATTGGCACTACCCCCAAATTTGTCTAGAATCCATGACGTTTTCCATATATCGATGTTGAGAAAATACAGAAGTGATCCTTTGCATGTACTATGAGAACAACCGGTGGAACTAAAAGAAAATTTGAGCTATGAAGAAGAACCAGTATTGATCATAGCCAAGGATCAGAAAATACTGCGCAACAAGGTTGTTCCACTAGTCAAAGTGTTATGAGAAAAGCACCCTCGTAATGAGGCTACATGGGAACGTGAGGAAGATATGAAACATTAGTACCCACAACTGTTCGTACCACAAATGAGTTAGTTATATAGCGTTCTCAAATTTTGAGGACAAAATTTTCTAAGTAAGGGAGAATTGTTCGGTCCGTGCCTGAATATTTAATACTATATTTGGATAGGACTAGATTGTGTAGAAAATAAGTTTGATTAAAGGACTTAATTAGAAGAAGGACTAAGTTGGAGGATTAGTGTTAGTGATATGCCCTAGGCCAATTGTATTATAGCCATATTATGACTTTGTCTATTTTGCATCATTATAATAAAGAGGCATTTTATCATATTGACTCTGTTAAATTCTATGAATGTTTAATTCTATATGAGATTATCAAGTGTATGACTTGATAGTAAAACTCTTAGATGAAAAATGAGTTATATTCTAAATCATTCCCAGTCGGTCATTATTGTGGGAAAATAATGAATGAAGACTAGTTTGAGGTTGACTGGTGATCATGTTTTACTGATCATGGGTATGAGATATAAAGTCAAATCATAGATATATAGGATGTACTGGATTGACCCACTATAAGAATACTACATGGATAATTATCATAAGTTATTCTCATCATAATGATGTTATTGTAGTCCTATGACTTGAGATCATCATAGAGTCCTGCATGATGAGTTTTATATTTTGATATATTTTAATGTTATCTTTAACAGGATGATATAATAGATTGTGGTTGGATATAAAATGAATTATGTGAGGAGTATGAGTGATCAAGAAGAAATTTGTCCTTTATTAATCATGAGGAGGATATCTATAGGCCCCTCGATAAATTAGACTGAATATAAATGCATGGTCGTGCTTGAAATCAGTTGATAAGGAGTTATCAATTTCAGTCTAATTGAGATCGAGAAATAATGTAATTGAATTGTTAAGGATGACATAAACTATACCTTATGTTCAATCTAAGATATCGTGTGCAAAAGGACTGTAATATTATTGTTAAATAGATTGTGTCTGAATACTGGCCTTCACATGACTTGGGTAGTCATAATATCTTGCTAGAGGCTAACGTTGTATGAACCTACTGGGTCAGACACATAGAACAGACCCAAAACGGATATTGGGCTTATCATCCCAATTAGATAAGTTATATCTCATATGTGTAAATAGTCAAAATTTATTTATGGTAATAGTTACCATAACTAAATTTAAAAGAAAAATATATATTTATATATATATCTAAAATAGTTTTGGACATTTATATATATAAATATAGAAATAAAGATAATGATAAAACCAAAAGAGTTTTGGTACTTGTGAAAGACTAAATCCTAGGTGATATAAATATATATATATTATGTAGGGGTTTAGTAGTTACATAATCTCTTATCATTATTAAAACATGTTCTATTGAGAAAAATACACAAAGAGAAAATTGAGAGAAAGGTGCTGGTACACCAGCATTGTTTGGGATGTTCTATTCGTGTGGATACCGGTAGAGAACGTTGCTCTTTAGTTGCATCTGTATTCCAATAGAAGATAAAGAAAGGCTCGAGATAGGGTGTCACCGGAGTGAACCTCCTCTCTTTCATCCTACAATCTTGCCGTTGAATATGTTTTGGTAATATTTTAAACTCAGTTTTAATTAATTTAATCGAACTACTTAGATCTTGTAAGGGTCTTAAGAGTTGAAATTTTTATTTTTCGCTGTACGATTGTGACCCAGAACCCAACAATTAGATTGTAATATGGCTTTAACCACCATCTTCTACAAATAAAAAAAAATGAATGATGATGATGGACGTGTTGGCCATGGGAGAAGGGAGGAGGTGACTCACCCCTCCCATAGCCAAACAAAAGGAAAGTGGTACCATTTAGTACCATTTTCCACAGAAAGAAAGAAAGATAGAAGCAAAAGAAAGAAAGGAGAAAAGCTTCATCTGACCTTCAGTGAGCGATGCAGGAGTCAAGAGGGAGGAGAAGGAACCAACGATTGTGGTAAGTGAATCTTCTTCTTCAAAGCCCTATACTTTTCCATTGTTGATTATTTGATTTAATTGATGTTTTTGGATGTTGAATGGATTTGATTTTAATTACGGTTGAATTTATTTTAAATTTTTAAACATTGGGTTGAGTAGAGAAGGAGACGCCTCTATGCTAGAGGCGGCGTCTCAGCCTGTTAAGGCCCTAAAGGTGGTGCCTCTAAGGCACAAAGGCGTGCACCTCTATTTGATAAGGGCAGTGCCCTAGCCCTTTAAAGCCTAGAGGTGACACCTTTGTGGTAAACAGGCGGTACCTCTGCTAGTTAAGAGCGGCGCCTTTGTGAAGATTAAAGCGATGCCTCATTCTGATTTGGAGGAAAAACTTGTTTCTAAACTAAATTTGAAATACTAAGATTTATTTATAATATTTTGCTTAGCTGAGACCAAGATTGACTTGAGAAATTATGATATTTGAATGATTTTGAGTAATTGAATATTAAAGGGTTACAATAAGATCGTGCTCGGGGTACGGCAGGGTTCAATGAGATGTAAGACTGTGTCCAGGACATAGTGACTCATGTTATTTTCTATATCCGAGATACAGTAATATATGAAAGCCTTTGGGGCTACTTTGAGTGGTTAATGATAATGGTATGCATACCTGGCTCGAACCTTCAATGTGCTGATTGGTACCCACCACATTGACAGCAATATGATTATATACTATTTAAAAGAATCATTTATGATTTGATTATATATTATTTCAATGAGTCAAACATGAATTGATTTATATGATTTAAATGTTTATTGTTTGACTCTATGGTTTACAGTTATTGTTTAACTATTTGTATTGATTGATTTAAAATTATTTTTGTTATCATTTGAATTGTTAATTATTCAGTTACTGGGAGTGTTTTATTTAGTTCATTCACTGAGTGTTTCATATAGAAATACTCACCACTCCCTTTTACAAAATTATTTTTTTTTCAGCCTAACTACTTATACATACCTGTATAGAGTAATAATGGCGATACTATGGGTAGCCCAGTCCTTGGATGTCCATGGTGATGAGACGATGATCCTATATTATATACAACATGACCCTAATGCTGAGTTATCTTTTCAGGTAGTGATAGATCCTATAACAGTCAAGTATCAGACTTATACGATTAGGAATGGCTTCTCTGATGGATGCCTGACAGTTATCTATATCACATACGAGACACAGATAGGAGTGCAAGTGTCTCTGACATGGACATAGCTTCTGTAGTTTTACTGGACTCTTACTTTTTACCGGTAGAGGGTTGAGAGATAGGATGGTTGCTACTATTTTTGGGTATATATGAGGGCAGTTCATCCTAGGGTAGTTGGACTCCCTTCTTTTAGGGTTGATGATAGGGCTTTTTGATTTTTTTGGTGTAACGTATTTGTATATTTGATAGCTCTTTTCCCCTTGTTTTCCCCTCACCGCTAAACAGGGATTATGTATGTTATACTATATATATATATATGCACGTTATATTTTTAGTAATAGTATTTCATCGATGAGATTGTATATATATAACCTTGCCATCTATGCTATGTGATTTTTGGTGGATGTTATATACACAATTGTTGGAATTGTTATAGAGAAACAAACAAAGTTATCAGATAAACAAATAATCTTAGTAGATAGGTTTAAGGCATAGTTTGAACGACATAAATGTTATAAACCTCGTATTATAAACTAGTCAATTTGGATAGTCATATTTTGGTACCTTCTTAGAAGTGGTATCTTTCCATACTGTTACTCCATGCTGGATAGTCCGGGTTATAAATCTGTCAGACGTGGGTACCGGTGGAGAGGGGTGTCACAAGAAGAGATGGATCTGATTCTGATACATAACATGTGAATAGGAAAGGGGTTTGTTCATTTTAGTTTTTGGTTGAGTTGGACTGATTAGGTAATGACTACTTTTACTTAGCATACAATACAATATGTTGCTAAATAACGTAGCAGAAGAAGTAGAGGCCTTACCACATAACGACCATATTTCTTTTGGTAGGTCCTCCCTCCTTCTCTAATGGTCATATGTCTTTTGTGGTCCCTAATCACAATACTTGTTGCCTACCACCACTTTGACTTGACCTAGTCCTTTTATTTTTTTTTAACATAATTAATTGTCACTTTCGTTTTTTAACATGCATGTACTACTTTCTTTATTCAAGTTTAAAATTATTTACAGTCACGATTTATAATTTAGGAGCAAAGTAAAAAAGGAACATATTTCTTAATTAGCCTAATAGTTGAGATTGAGTTCTCATGTGTAGAAAATGTTGAGTTTAAATTTTCATATACACATTTTATAGTTAGGTCATGCGCTCATTTAATTGTTTGTAAATTTTTTTTATATGAATTTCAAATTTTAGTATACATATATAAATATACCTGCTTGTTGCTCTCCAATAATTGCCA